>JBBPBX010041139.1:0-29008 GCA_038048925.1 Garcialebias charrua
CTTTGCAGATATTGTCATCAAAGAAGTGGTGATTCGGGTCTTCAGTTACTGGGGGTTTTACCTCAACCGGCGGCTGGGTGGCTGGTACATCTTGTGTACACTTTTGGCAGATTGCCAAGTCCGTCCCCAGATGTGACTTCTTGTTTTGACCATAACGTATGTCTAGGTTAAAACTTTGAAGCGCCATGAGCCACGTTGCAACACGTGAGTTTGTTACCACACCATCTCTGATGCGTTCACTGTTAAGAAAAGTCACTGGCTGGTGTTGTGTTTCCACAATGATTTTCTGTCCACCAATGTAGCTGGAGAAATGTTTAACTGCCCACACTGTGGTCAGTAGAGCTTTCTCACAGTCTGAGAATCTCAACTCGGGGCCTGCCATCGTTTTGCTGGCGTAGGCTACTACACGTTTGTCTCTGTCGTGTATCTGGTACAGACCTGCACTTATGCAATGAGCTGAGAAGCCCACTTCCAAGTAAAACTCTTTGTTGTAGTCTGGGTAGACTAAACATGGGGCTGACTTGATCCTGTTTATAAGAGCGTCCATTGCCTGTTGCTGTTTGTCAGTCCAGACAAATGGTACGTCTTTTTTAAGGAGTTCAGTCAGTGGTTTCGCAAGGTCCGCATAGTTTTCTATGAACTGGTTCGAGTAGTTACACACGCCAAGAAAACTTTGTAGTTCTTTGAGATTGGTGGGGACTTTGAGATTGTCGAGGCCTTGGGTGCGAGTCAGCTGTGGTTGTACTCCGTCTGGACCTACAAGTAGGCCAACGTAGTCCACCTTGGTTCTGCACCATTGGCATTTTGACAGTGATATCTTAGCACCAGCAGTTGTTAGTTGATTCAGAACGTGGTCGATCTCAGCCAAATGTGAGTCCAGTGTTGGCTGCCTCAAAAGGACATCGTCCACGTAAATCAGTGTCCCACGCTCGTGGGCGTCTGGACATGCTCTGTTCAAGAAGATGTTGAACTCTGCAGGTGAGTTAGCGTAGCCAAAGGGACACCTGTTAAAGGTGTATTGACGGCCACCAAAAGTGAAAGCTAGTTTGTATTGGTCCTCGGCGCGCACAGGGATGGTCCAAAAACCAGAGGCGACGTCGAGGGTCGAGAAGTACTTACCATTGGTGACCTTGGGCAGTTCCTGTTGGAGCTGGGTCATTGGCCACC
Organism: Garcialebias charrua; assembly: GCA_038048925.1. Classification (NCBI taxonomy): domain Eukaryota; kingdom Metazoa; phylum Chordata; class Actinopteri; order Cyprinodontiformes; family Rivulidae; genus Garcialebias; species Garcialebias charrua. The sequence goes on from JBBPBX010041139.1 coordinate 1,168, forward strand.
GTGATAAGGGGACTTATCACTTACCATTTGGTTTTAACACCGGCCATAAAGGCGCAGAGTAAGTGCTGTTACAGTATCGGATGATACCTTTTTCTAACAGGTCATTAATGATTTCTCTGATAGGTTGATGTGCTGCCAGAGGAATCTTGTATTGTCTGACAAATGCAGGTGGAGCATTAGGCGGGGTTGGGATGCTCACTGTGTGGAGCGTGGTCAACCCACAATCCATCGAGTCAGTTGAGAATGATTTCTCATATTTTAGAAGAACTTTGCGAAGTTTGTCCCTTTCTTCATCAGTTTTCAGGGCGTCGGCTTGGGCGACCACCTGGTCAATCTGTGAAGCAACTGAGAGGGGTTCTTGTTCTTTGGGGAGCTCCAGTGAGTCCCCTTCAGTGTCGTAAAACCTGTCAACAGGTAGTGCACTGTAAGTTTGGGGGCATAGACTGTCTCCTTTGTTGAAACCGAACCTGCGGACAGTGTCCTGGTCGGACTCAGTGGGGGAGAAAAGAGCTATGGCCTGTGTTGGTTTCGTGAACAAGACTTGCCCCGTGTGTTGATTTGGGATCAAGTTTTCTGGGAGTCCTCCCAGAAATGGAATGCTTAGCTCAAAATCATGAAAATCAGTAGAGATCAACCATCCTAGCTGTGTGTTTTTTGGGATCAGTACCTCTTCTGTGCTTGTGTTGCACACAGCAACAGTCGTGGTTCTGCAGTCGAGGGTCACTTGGCATGTGGCCTCCATGGACAGTCCTAAGTTGAAAAACATAGGAGATGGTTGAAAGTATGCCTGTTTTGTGCTAATAGCTTGTCCTTTCATGATGTGACACATCACCGGCTTGTTCATAACCTGAGGTGGTACCGCAGTGTTATGGCTGTTAGCAATCTGGCAGACCTCTGGAATGGTCTGTCCAGCCTTAAGGTTCTCTGTGGTCAGCACAGGAGAGTCCTTTGTGGCTGTGTCTAGTGACCACAGTACATTGTTGTTGATGTCCACTCGGACACCTAATCTTACCAAAATGTCGGAGCCTATGTAGGTTGCATGTGGTAAGTTCGGGACCACGAGGAACGGGTGATCCAGTTCTCGTTGGTTCCAGATCAGTTTCAGGTCAATGATCCCTTTTGCGGTCATTACCTGTTTATCGTTGGGGTCCAACGAAAAGCGGAAAGCCTTTTTGTTCATTTCTAGACCCAACTGTTTTTTAACCAAGGTTCCATAGAAAGCTTGGCTGATCGCTGATTTCTCCGTCCAAGGAGACAAAACAGCATCATCGGTGTGGGATCCTTGGATCTCAACACCTTTGACTACCTGCGGTAGGTAGTGTTCAGTGAGTGCTGACTGTTTCAGCTCGCAGAGGAGGCTCTCTTGTTGGGCCTTTTCTGCCTCACCTGTTGCTGAAGGTTCACTTACCGGGATTGTGCTCTCGTTGGAGGATCCCCTTTGTGCCTTCCGCGGTACCTGCTGTTAGACAGTCAGTGTCACCTTGTGTAGGCATATCGATCGGCAGTGGTTGGCTCACTCTGGTCCACATTGTCTGATCGCCATAATCTATAATCGCGTCGAAGCGGTTTATAAAGTCTTGGCCAACCAAAAATGGGAATGAGTCAACGGCGGACACGTGTACCGGGTGGTATAGCGTCGTTTCACCAATCTGCATGTGAACCATGGCTATAGCTGTTAGGGTTGTTCTCGTCTCTGAGAGTCCCTGCAATACTATAGCACATTCTTTGAGGGGTATTTCCCTGTCAACACCGTTAGCGGCTATCCGTAGCTCCTTCAACAGTGTGGGTGACATAATGGTTATGTCGGCCCCACCATCCAGGAGGGCCTCTTCTGTGAGGACCCCTTCTAATGTGATTGACAGGTAAGCTTTCTTAGCGGGCCCCTTCCTGATAATGTTACACAGGAACCTATCAGGTTTTTTCCGACGTTTGTTACGTCTACCATTGTCTGTGTGATTTTCATTCACCTGTACTGGTAGTGCAGTCACACATGGGTCTGAGTGTTTGGTCTGCGACGAGTCATTGTCTTTGGTGAGTGAGCTTTCCCCCCCTTTTTCTGATGAGGGGCTCTCGGACTCTGTAACAATGATGTCATGGTTACAGTCAACGTCTTGTTGACTGTCTGTACCCTGATTGTCAGCATCCTGACCATCAGTATCTTGGTGACTGTCAGCAATTGTGGCATTGTTGTTATTTGTGTGCTCTGAGTTACTATCAATGATAGTGCTACACATTACTCCAGGTTTGTTTTCCTTGTTTGTTTTTTTCAAACTTTCTAACAACCGACGTATGTTCTCCATCTCTTCTGAGGACAGAGGTTTAGGGCCTTTTTTCTGGAACTTCTGTGGGTTTTTCCTCGCCCCAGACTGTTCAGTTTGAGGTGCAGGAGCTGGCGCATTGCTCGGGGGTCCCCTCTGGGACCACCCTCTTTCATATGAGTCTCCTTGGGACCCATATTTCTTTTTCTTTTGGAATGCCCCCCTTTTTTGATGATGGGGTCCGTCCTCTTGATGCGGCCTGCACCACTTATGGTCTCTGGACCCCTTTTGGCCTTTGTTCCAGCGGACACCTTCATTTTGGGGTTTGTTAGGTTGGAAATTTTGTTTTTCCTTTCCTTCCCTAAAAGAGTGAGCTGGCGCTCTTGCTCCTTCAAATTCTAGCGTTTGGTATCTGAACTTTTCACCTGGATACACTTCTACGGGTTTCTTGTGTCGCTTGTATGTTTCAAAAACACGTATAGCGTACTCCTTTAATTCACGCATGGTTTTTTCTCTGTAGTCGGCCATGAGGTTGGCCGTTGAACCAATCTCTGAATATAGATTGTTCATAAAAAGAAACTTAAAATCACGTTCATCCTCCATACCTGGCTCATTCCTATCACCAAAAAAGGCTTCGAAAAGTCTGTCATAATATGGGATTGGATGTTCATTCTGCCCCTGAGTGATTTTCAATGCGGCTTGGTAGCCAACGTCTCCCATGCGAGGAGCATATTCTTGCAGTAGAGTTTCGCAGAAAAGTTTGTAATCCTTCAAAATGGCGACTGGTTGACGCGCAATGAAGTGCTGCACTTTCCTGTTTGTGGTGAGTTTGATCAAACTGATTTTATCGTCAACCGTAGCGTTCGGATAGCATGCCAGTTTAAACTCAATGTCTTTCAGATAGGTATCGGTTTCAGTTGAACCATATTGCCCTGGCTCAAAACGTTGAACGAACTGGGAAATTTTATGGAGTCGTTCTATTGGGACAGCGAATTGAGAGCCATTAATAGTGATATACCCACCCATCTGCGCACCAGGTACACCTGTTGACATGGGGTACGTAGGTACCTGCCATTGGGTTATCCCAGCAAATGTCTGTTGAGGTGGGGGTGGTGGCGGAGGGAGTAGTGCATCGGGCATGGGCGGGGGCGGTGGAGGAGGGAGTGGGTCATCAGGTATGGGAGGGGGCGGCGGAGGTGGTGGATTCTCAAGGTGTTTACTCATGAGATCCAAACATTTTCTCTCTTCTTCAAAGAGTTTGTTCATTGCTGATGCACGCTCTATTCTACAACTGTTCAGTTGGACTCTTAACCCATCATTTTCACGTTGTAACATCATGTGCTGTTCTTGTGATTTTCTATAATCATCTTGCAGCCTTGTGTACCGTAGTGATAATGATTCCAGGGTGTCCGTGCATTTGTCCAGCGCGTCTCGAGCCTCCCCACAATCCGCCTGAAGCGACTTGTACTGATGGTAATACTTATCCTTCTCCACCATACATTTTTTCAAATCATCCTGTGATTGTTCAAAATCCCTTTTTAACACCGTGCATTCTTCGTAGAGACTATGCGATTGTTCAACGCTGTCAATACTTGACTGTGTTAAACTCCTTACCTCCTGCTGTAAAGTGGCAACCTCCATTTGTGCTGTTAAACATGATGTAGAGACAGCCCGGTGTGCAACAGTTTCAAAGTCTAGCTTGACCTTTAACAGAAGGCTTAATTTAGCCAAACGTTTATCTCTGTCTGCTTTCTTTTCAGCCGTTGTGGTTCCAGCTGTTACAATTTTTAATGCACTGTCCACATCTGTTTCCCCCATCAACTGTGACTCTTCATGGTAATTTGTGATGGACCCTGTGAGTGAATATAAGGCACGTTCGATCCAATCTGCTTTGGTCGGGTCGTAGCCTTCAGTTGGCACAGGTTGCCCCGTATCAGTGGTATCAGGGGTCTCACCCTCTGTGCCTGCCATCTTTTATCTGGATTTTCAGTGAAAATCAAAATAAAAGATGCTCTGTATTCGTTACTCTAAACTTTTCACTATTTGAAATAAACAGGAAAGTTTAAATGTGCACAGGATAACTGTGGAAGATTATGTGTCAGAGAGAAGGAAGAGAAAGAAAAAAAAAGTTGCAGTTATCTGGAGTGAAAACTGTACTTTTGTTTGTTATTTTAAATTACTTTTGTATTTAAAATAAGCAAAAATGTTTGTCTGTACCTCTGTTATTCTAAATTTTTTATTTAAAATAAACAGGAGTTATTGTTTGTGTACAGAACAATTTTAGAGCTGGTAATTCACCATAAAAATGCTGACTTTTTATGATGTTTTTGAGAAAACTCATCTGTTAACGTCTTTTAACCAACAGGGGGCAGCTTCAAGTCTTAATGTTATCACGAGGCGACTGATTTTTCTATTCAGTATTTAAACTAAAAACAACCTTTTAGAGTTAGTTTCTAGTGTGTCCGTGATAAACGCTCGAACCACGTTCTTGTCAGAGACAAATTTATGTTGTTAGACAGTTTAGATGGCTTCAAATTAGTTTTTAAACTTTTAGTGAAATCTCCGTTTGTCTAGTGAGGAGTGTGAACTGTCACTCAAAGTGCCGCACCTGGAAATGACGACAAAAAATAGGCGGGTCAACGCAGCGCGTCACCAGCTTCCGTTGAGCGAGGCGGAGCTCGCTACACAGATACGTGACGTCAACCAATCAATCACAGCGCTTGTAGTTCTATTCCCAAGCATTCATGGTGAATGTAGTTTTCTTACCTTCGACCAATGCAGTGCCGGAAATGACGACAAAGTGGGCTGTCGCAACGGCGTGCGTTCCCACTTCAGCGAATCAGCGCTCGCTACGAGAGTGATTGACAGCTCACAGCTCTCGTTTTATCCAATCACAGCTCATAAACAAACGTGTAGGACACGTCGCCTTAACGTTACCTTAGCACAACAGAAAGCAACTTTACAGACCCTTATAACAACTCAAACGCTTCAAATTAACTTTCCAAAATTCTGAAACGTGGCAATCACATTTAAAACAGGCACAACTTAGCTACGCTCAGTAACCAGCACGTCAACTGTAACACGACATGGACTCCCTCGGAGCCGCGTTCAGGTCGGTTTCGTTCATTTTAAAGGAGCAGAATTTGGGTTTCACAAAACCACTATCCGACAACATTCTAACAGTAATATGCTTCTTTGACCTGCTCTAACATGTAAAAATACCAGCATAGCAATCTTGTAGATGTTAATAATAGCTTTTCAGGCACTTTGACTCGGCGGTCAACAAAGCTTTGTACAGGAGTCTGTGAGTGAACTGGACCGAACAGAACCAGAACCTCCCCCCTCCCCCATAGACCACGGGCTGACAAAACTTCACCTAAAAGCTTCCAACAGCGTGTTAAAGAGTTGAACAATAACAATCTCTCAGCTTCAAATGATAAAAACATGCAGAATCTGCCTGTCTTGAACACCTCAGCCAGAAATTATCACCTTCAGAGTCCAAAAATTGGAATAATCATGCCAACATAACGTTTCAAGTTCATGATGGATCACAGATTTATGAATAAACGTTCAGAAAACTCGTACTTGGACCACTAGATGTAGGAAACATGAGGGAGCCACCATATTGTGTCTTTAAACACATACGGTGCCACCCAGATGTAAAGGATATATAGTCAAAAAGTCAAAGTCAAAGTCAACTTTATTGTCAGATCTGCAATATGTACAGTGCAGGACATACACAGGACCGAAATTGCGTTTCTCTCAGTCCCTCGGTGCAACAGTAAACATCTAAACATTGAAACACTGAAACATATAATAATAGACATAAGCATAAAAATAGTAAAACTAACACTGTCCTGTGTGTTTTTTTTTTTTTTTTTTTTTTGCATAGTGGTATAAAAAAAGAGTATAAAAAGTATAACTAAAATAAACTAAAGGTTTCTAGCATTGACATTTGCAAAGTGGCAAAGCAGCGAATGAGTCAATGTACACAGTATATGTATGAGGTAGTAGTTGATGTTGTTGTAGAGGCAAAAAGTGGCATATGCAGTAAGGCACATTGGGCATCCCTAAATAAGACCGTTCAGAGCACACTGTATATGTACCAGCAGTGGTGTAGATATTAAAGTAGTGTAAATAAATGTAAACAGTAGTAATTACATGTAAGCAGTAGTAATAAAAGTAAACAGTATTAATAAATGTAAACAGAGAATGTAAACAGTATTATGATTATAGGCAGTGATGTAATACAGACATTAGTGCAATTATGAGAAGTAGTGCAAACTGTATGAGCACATGACCGAGAGTTTAGTGAAAACCCGTTTGGTGACACAGAGTCTAGTGTTAAAAACTTTGTGTTGAGTGATAATATGTGAGAAAGTTTTAGTGTTAAGGCAGTTCAAATGGGAGGGGAGGCAGAGCAGGCAGAGTGTTTAGCATTCTGACTGCCTGATGAACAGAGCTGTCTCTCAGTCTGCTGGTTCGAGCCTGGAGACTCCTCAGTCTCCTTCCTGATGGCAGCAGTCTGAAGCAGCTGTGTAGTGGGTGTGTGGGATCACCTGCCATGCGGTGGGCTTTCCGAGTGAGGCGTTTGCTGTGTAAGTCCTGCAGTGAGGGCAAGGAGGTGCCCACGATCTTCTCAGCTGCTCTCACAATGCGCTGGAGGCTCTTGCGGCAGGATGCAGTACATGCACCAAACCACACAGTGATGCAGCTGGTCAGGACACTTTCTATGGCACCTCTGTAGAAGGTGCTCATGATGGGGGTTGAAGCTCCAGCCCTTTTCAGCTTGCGGAGAAAGTAGAGACGCTGGTGAGCCTTCTTTGCCAGTGCTGCAGTGTTCCTGCTCCAGGACAGGTCCTTTGAGACGTGCACTCCCAGGAACTTGGTGCTGTCTACTCTCTCCACTGCGGTGCTGTTGATGGTCAGAGGGGCATGTTGGGCATCCCTCTTCCTGAAGTCCACAACAATCTCCTTTGTCTTCTCCACGTTGAGAGTGAGATTGTTGTGTCCGCACCACAAGGCCAGGCGGCTCACCTCGTTCCTGTAGTCCGTCTCATCGTTGTTGCTGATGAGACCTACCACTGTTGTGTCGTCCGCAAACTTGATGAAGTGGTTGGAGCTGTACGATGGTGTGCAGTCGTGTGTTAGCAGGGTGAATAGAAGGGGGCTCAGCACACATCCTTGTGGGGCCCCTGTGTTCAATGTGATGGTGCTAGATGTGTTACTCCCGATCCGTACTGTCTGTGGTCTCCCGGTCAGGAAGTCTAGCAGCCAGTTACACATTGAGGTGTTCAGCCCCAGACTGTCCAGTTTAAGGATGAGCTGTTGGGGGATGATGGTGTTAAATGCCGAGCTGAAGTCGATGAACAACATTCTAACATAGGAGTCCTTCGTGTCCAGATGTGTGAGAGCTGTGTGAAGGGCAGAGGAGATGGCATCGTCGGTTGAGCGATTAGGTCGGTATGCAAATTGGAAGGGATCCAGGGAGTCAGGGAGGACAGATGTGATGCTTTTCATGACTAGCCGTTCAAAGCACTTCATCAGGATGGGGGTGAGTGCTACTGGGCGATAGTCATTGAGGCATGCGGGCGTTGCCTTCTTTGGGACAGGGATGATGGTGGTGGCTTTGAAACAGGTGGGGACGATGGCCTGGCTCAGTGAGATGTTAAAGATGTCCGTGAAGACCGCTGCGAGTTCCCCTGCACAGTCCTTCAGCACACGACCAGGTATGTTGTCAGGACCAGAGGCCTTCCGGGCGTTAATCTTGATGAATGATCGCCTTACGCTGTCTGAGGACAGCGTCAGCACCTGGCCATCAGGAGAGGGGGGGAGTTTATGTGCTGGTGTGCTGTTACTTGCCTCGAACCGAGCAAAGAACTCATTCAGTTCATTCAGCGCAGAGGCTGAGCTGTCACAGGTCTGGGGGGAGGTCAATATTACTACTGACCTCTTTACCTTAATTAATTTACTTATTCAGATTGAATAGTAATTTCACGGATTCTTTTCTTTTTCCGTTTACCCAATATTTCTGTGATCTTTATGATGGATAAGTAAAACAGAAGCCATAGAGTGACAATGGACACGTTAACTTAGTTTGGTATGCCAAAGACACTACCATTTATTTAGAATAAATCAACTAAATTAACACCATTACACTTGATTGACATGATTTCACTTTCTTTCAATTTAATACGTCAGCACATTTAAATTGTAACAACAGACATAAATACAGGATGTCATTATACTTAGTCTGTGGCTCAGTCTTAGCTTAAAAATAGTTACCAGATAGATTGAGAGGGATAAGGAAATAGGAGGAGAGATGGTTTAAAGGAAATTGTCTTGAGCATGTTACCAGAAGTGACACTTCCCATCAGATTTCTGCTGAAATCCAGGTACGTTTGTAAACAGCTCTTTACCTTTGACGACGAGTCTGATAAAGAGATGACACCAGCCTTTCAGGCGTACAGAATCGTTGCAGGTCCAGCACGTCCGAGCCGGTTCTCGTTTACGTTTCAACGTCTCCTGGGATCCGCGTCGATCATCAGAAAATATGTCAGCTACTGGTTGACTTCAAGATAACTTATTCCAGAAAGGAATTTAATTCAAGTTCTGAGCTGGTACGCTCGGTTCTAAGTGGACCAATAACAAGCATGTTATCAGCCTTTACTGGAGGACGAAGGCCCTTAGCTTTTGACCAAACGTCCCACAGCTTGAAGAGCAAGTTCACATCTCTCCTTCCTCACAGGAACTCACTGTTTTTCAGAAAACTTAGAACTCTTAGTAGAAGCTCTGAGATGAGAGAGACTTGTCTCTTTTTCATTGGTCCGAAAGAACCAGTCGGGCAGTTCACTTGCTGTTATCACGATTCAAGGTGAAATTCAAAGTCAAAATAAATGGCACATTGTCCGATGCTGTGGTGTCCTCCACAGGTGCACCTCAGGGTTGCATTGTATCACCTTTGTTGTTTGTTCTTTATACGAACACGTGCCAAAGTCTTCATGTGAATCATCACATTATAAAGTTTGCTGATGACTCAGTTATTGTGTCTCTGTTAAACGGAAATGTTCCGACAGGCCATGATAATGTTCTGCAGGACTTTCTGGTATGGTGCCAGTCATCCTTCCTGCACATAAATGCATCAAAAACTAAAGTGATGAGCATAGACTTCAGGAAGTCCTCTGCCCCTCTCCCTCCTGTTACCATAAATGGTCAGGTAGTGGAAGAGGTGCAACAATACAAATATCTGGGCGTAATGATGGACAATAAATTAACATTTGAGTCCCAGTCAGATGCAATCTGTCGGAAAGCACACCAAAGGATGCATTTCCTCAGGAAGCTAAGGAGTTTAAATATTGATTGCATTTTTATGAAAATGTTTTACAGCTGCTTTATTGAATCTGTTCTGACTTTTTCATTTCTCTGCTGGTTTGGGATGTTGAATTTGAAAAACCGTAATCGCTTACAGGGTGTCATCAAAGAATGCGGGAAAATAATAGGGACTCAAATGAACAACATCATGGATCTATTTAAATCAAGATCTACATCAAAAGCTAAAAAAATTTTGGCAGATCCCACTCATCCTCTACATGCTCAGTTCAATCTTTTGCCTTCAGGCAGAAGATATGGCCTACCTAAATGCAGAACGAACAGATTAAAAAACTCCTTCATCCCCTCAGCTATTGGATTTTTAAACAAAAACTAGGTTTTAAGCTTATCTCCTTTTACATATTTTTATCTTGGAAATCTTAACTTCATGTTTTTAAGGATGAATACTTTGCTTTTTTATGCTGTACCTTTTTAGTAATGTTTTATGTATTTTGTTTTGATGGTACTTTTTATTCTGTTTTATAGCTGTATGAATGTGCTGGCTGTCTCACCACCTCTACCTGTTGTAGATGAATTTCCCCTTGGGGACCTAATAAAGTGAACTTGAACTTGAACTTGAACTTGAACTTGAAAGTAGAGAGAAATTGTTTAGGAAAGACAGATAGTGCTGGAGCCGTTCTCATGAAACAACGGATTAACTGTCTTCTTCATTTCTAGACAAAACGGCCGGGTCTCTTTGACCTGAGCACTCAACTTTCACACAGCAGTGGACACAGTGATGTTTCACATTACAGAATAACAGCATATAACATATATCATGAAAATGACAAAAGTTATTCTTTTGATTACATTAGAATAAAATTAAAGAAGCCAATAGTCTCTTTTGGTGACTATGTTCTCAGATTACAACTAATGGAATAATTTGTAGTAAATGTCTTGTTTTACTGAGAGGTCAGTAAAGGTCATCACTGGACAGTTCAAAAACCTTAGTTTGACCCTAGGTAGGTCTACTACACCAGATAAAATGATGGTGTGCAAAATCCCATGCAATTGTTGTGAGATCTAACAAGATTCCGTTGTTTAGAAGATATTTTGCTAACAGGGAGACAGGGATGAGGTCCAGAGGTAATGGCAAAGTTGAGCAAATCTATAGTGAAAAGAGTTGTACCCAATGTATGAGGTTTGGTCTGCATCTCAGCTACTACCACAACAAAATACATCCGTCCAGGGATTCATGTGATATTTTGCTAACCGTACACACAAACACACAATATTGCCTCTTCATCTTGAAAGGGGGATAACAAACCTAACATTTAGCTGGGTGTTGAGATAAAAGTGAACGCACCTGCAGCAAACTGCAGGCTGAGGTGGGACAGAACTCATCATGGACTGGTAATGTGCTGGTTTTATGACATTTGTTCAAATAACTCACAAAAAGTGTTCAGAATAAGAACACATCCTTTAGTTCCTCACAGACACCTGAACACAAGGACTCAGCCGAATCTACTCTCTGCAGCTGAGGCAGAACGATATCCCTTCTTAACAAAAAAGGTTAAATTGTGTCTTCTGGACCCGTTTCTTTAAGTGAGAGACATTTTGTCCTAAGCAGCACCGTGGCGCCACTGGTAGAGCTGCTGCCTCTCAATGAGCAGGTTGCCGTGGTTCAAATCTTGGTCTGGGCCTTTCTAGGTGGAGTTTTCATGATCTTTCTCTGCTGCTTAGGTTTTCTCCCACAGACCAAAAACATGCATGTTAGACTGACAATGTGGTCCTATTGGCTTCATCAGGTCGCTGGAGCGGTTTGCAGCCGAGTGCGATACGGTCGGGATGAGGATCAGTTCCTCCAAATCCGAGGCCATGGTCTTGAGCCGGAAAAGGGTAGCGTGCCCTCTCCGGGTCGGGGAGGAGGTCCTGCCCCAAGTGGAGGAGTTTAAGTATCTTGGGGTCTTGTTCACGAATGAGGGAAAACTGGAGCGTGAGATCGATAGGCGGATAGGTGCAGCATCCGCAGTGAAGCGGGCGCTGTACCGGTCTGTCGTGGTGAAGAGAGAGCTGAGTCAAAAGGCAAAGCTCTCAATTTACCGATCGATCTACGTTCCCACCCTCATCTATGGTCATGAGCTTTGGGTTATGACCGAAAGAACGAGATCTCGGATACAAGCGGCTGAAATGAGTTTTCTCCGCAGGGTGTCTGGACTCTCCCTTAGAGATAGGGTGAGAAGCTCAGTCATCCGGGAGGGACTCGGAGTAGAGCCGCTGCTTCTCCACATCGAGAGGAGCCAGTTGAGGTGGCTCGGGCATCTGGTTAGGATGCCTCCTGGACGCCTCCCTGGTGAGGTGTTCCGGGCATGTCCCACCGGGAGGAGACCCAGAGGAAGACCCAGGACACGCTGGAGGGACTATGTTTCTCGGCTGGCCTGGGAACGCCTTGGGATTCCCCCAGAGGAGCTGCTCCAAGTGGCTGGGGAGAGGGAAGTCTGGGCCTCCTTACTTAGGCTGCTACCCCCGCGACCCGACCCCGGATAAGTGGAAGAAAATGGATGGATGGATGGATGGCCTAATTATTGTTTTTGTTCTGTGTACAGGAAACAACTGTTTGATCTCCTCAGATAAGTTTTGTTACATACAGAAATACTTCTGGAGAAGCAAACTGGTTAATGATTCATCAGAATATATCAGAGTAATAAGTTTAATATGATAAATGTTTAATTTCTCTATCAATTGAAATATATTTCTATCAATATTCCAATCGTGATTTATAGATTTGTTGAAAATAAAAATAAAATAAATAAATGATCTTTGTTGTGCACAAAGGTAAGTAATAGTTCTTTCAAGGATATTTACTTTAATTTAGATGTTTTTAATTGACAAATTAGAGTTAAGTTGATCAGAGAATGAAAAAACTTTTGGTTAGGTTTCAATAAATGAGATTACAGATTTGAAACTTTGTCTTTTAGATAAATGATCAACTTTTAACAAAGATTTTTTTAAACATATATGCATTTTTATTTTAAATTCTTTTATTGCTAAAACTTAAAAATCAGAAGCAGCTTTACCTTATCACTGATGTTTGTTTATTCATTTCTGTAGGACAAGGTCACCTCACCTGGTCATCATGACCCCCTCCACTGTCCACCCGCCCCAACACAAACAGCTGAAAATGACTCGTTAGAGCTTTGGACATGCGTATGAAAAAACACATGGATGGTTTTTGAAATAACAACATACCTTGGTCAGTGGCTGCAAAACCTTTATTTTATTGTTTCATTTTAAAGCTACTTGTCCAAACATCCCAAAATATTTCACATAGATTTTGGAGTAAGTTATAATTTCTGTAACTCTGCTGGATCAAACATCCTGCTTTCACAGAGGAACAAACAGAGCCGACTGACCTGCACCTGGTCCAGCAGCATGCCGGTGGTCACCATGCCCTGCCCGGCCAGCAGGTATGAAGGCAGCACCTGGAGGCAGATCTTCCTGGACGTCTCTCTGCAGGACAGGTGGAACTTCTTCTCCGTCATGGTATCAGAACGGGACAGGACTGCTGCTGAGAGTCATGACTAACAAACGTTGCCAACTCCCTGTTGTCCCTCGTCAGACTGCTGCCAACCAGAGGCCAACAATATTTGTCTTCAAGTCATTCCTGTACACATTTTAGAATCCAGCTGTACAGTGTCACTACTACTCGAGAAGCTTCTGCTACAACATGAATATCCAGCAGAACATAATGCTAATAACATAATGCTCTTTGCCAAAAACAATAATGGTTTTGTTTGTTCGTTATGCCTGCTACCAACATTTCTCATGAACAAGTGGGTGGAATTTAATAAAACTCAGTGGTGGGATGTAACTAAGTACAAATACTTTGTTACTGTACTTAAGTACATTTTTCATGTATCTGTACTTTACTTAAGTAGAATTAAATGTGGATATTTTTACTTTTACTCCACTACATTTTACATGAAGTATCTGTACTTTCTACTACACTACATTTCTATAATGTGTTGAATTACAAGTTACATTCACGTTACAGCTTTTTGATTTGTCGTTAGTTTGAAAGTAACTGATGTCGAGAGAGGAGTTGGTTCATTGAATCACTGCAAAGTGGACAGGTAACATTACACCCACCTTCAAGAAGAGCTGGACCAGTGATGTATATTCTAGTATAGACATTATTGAACTGGGAGCACCCACAGCACCACTAACACACCCAAACTGGATTCCACCACAGAGATTCAGCCAGAAGATACACAACACCCATGGCCTTGTTGAAAGATAATTGAAATATCATTGAAATATTATTGAAAGACTGCAGTACAGCAGGACAGATTCTCTCCTAAATGAACCAGACTGGACTCCAAAAATTTTGAAAACCAACTTCTTCTGAACTTGAACAATAAATTCTTGCTGCAATATTAAAATGTGTCAGTTCATGATGTTAGGAGACAAGAGATGTCTCCAAATGTCTTGACACTCAGGTCCAAGTTTTGAAAACGGTGTCAGGAAGTTAAAACATTGTTCACTATTGACCCATTACAAGGTTGACTAGACAGTATTTTAACTAGAGTTGAAGACAAACTGGAGCTCAGCTGAAATCATCAGTGTCTATTCCTTTGTTAGGTCTAATGCTCCTTTTTTCAGGCAGACAACTTTTATTTAAACGTGTTTACTGCAGTTAAAATGACACATTGGTTTTACTAAATAAAAACTTTCAAAGGTATAATCATTCCTCTTTCTTATTTTGCTTAATGACATTTAACTCTGTAGGTCATCCCTGAAACTCTGACGACAGAATCACAAGTCAAAGTATGAACTGTGTCACAGAGTACACACAATAAAAACATGCATTATCTGCAGCATTGTTCATTAAAATGACACAACACTATTAGTGTATTACAGAAAATATACATACATTACGCACACTTAATGATATTGTAGACCATTGCATTAGGTAATACATTCACCAAGTACTTTTACTTTAATACTTAAGTATTTTTAAAAGCAAGTACAGGGAACCCCCGACCTACGACTCCATCGACCTGCGAACCACGGGACCTACGAACGAACAAAAGTTGAAGAATGCCATCGACGTACGGCAAAAAATTCGTGACCTACGAACGAACCAAGCTAAAATATATAATCGAGCTACGGCAGACTGGATGCACGACCTACGAACGAGCCCCATTACAGGTATATAATCGAGCTACGGCGAAACTGCGTCACAAAACGGCAATCGGCGAGGTGGGGGAGGGGATTGCCTTTGGCTGTTGCTTGTTGGGCATGGGCGTGACACTGCGCATGGCAGTGGAAAAGTACCGCCAGCGAGAGGGGGGGGCTGGGCTTCTGGCGGATGTACACACAGCCGCAGTGCAGCTGGCGGCGGAGGGATCCGTACAGGTAAAGCGGTAACTATTTAAAGGGCTGCGGCCATTTTGTGCCTCGTGGTTTTCCACTGTGATTGATGAGAGAAGAGAGTTACGAACAGCGAACGAAGAACAACGAAGAACAACGACGACAGAAAACGAACAACGTACAAACAGGTACAGTAATAAATTTTAATTTACAGTAGCAGTTTTAGACTAAAGCGAACGTTAGCACGTTAGCATTAATTTTAAATTTTGCTCCTTAGGAGTTAGCACGTTAGCTAATTTTCGACGCTACTGTATTTTTCGACGGGTCATCGAACGGGCAGGTACGGTCCAGTACTAAATGTACTCAAAGAAATATTTTTAGACGAAAGCAAACGTTTGCATTGATTTATGAACGTTAGCATTAATTTTAATTTTTGCTCCTTAGGAGTTAGCACGTTAGCTCGTACGAAGAATGGCTCCAAAGAGACCTGGAAAGTCCGCGGCCGCGGCAGAGGGGAAAAAACCTCGCAGAACCATCACGCTGGAGACGAAGGCAAAAATAATAAAAATGTCTGATCAGGGCATGACGCCATCTAAAATAGGAGAGAGGCTAGATTTACCGAGGTCGACTGTGGGGACGATAGTGGCGGACAAAGAGCGCATTTTGCAGCAAGTCCGTGCTTCAGCCCCAATGAAGTCCACCATCATAACTAAACAGAGGACGGGTAGAATAGTAGAGATGGAACGGTTGCTTGTGCTATGGCTGGAGGACAACACGCAACGCCGAATACCAGTTGGCATGTCGGTGATTTGCGAGAAGGCGAGGAGGATCTATAACAGGCTGATAGAACTAGGGACGAGTGAGGGAGGTGCAGGGGAGCAGGGGGGTGCGGGGGGGCAGGGGGCTGCACAGAGTGATCAGGGTGAAGGGACGTCCTCCTCCCAGAGTGATCCGGGTGAAGGGACGTCTTCCCATAGCGCAGGAGGAGGGACTTCAAGCGCAGGAGGAGGGACTTCAAGCAGCACATCAGGGGAGTTGGATGGACCAGAGACCTTCACTGCATCTAAAGGATGGTTTGATCGTTTCAGGAAAAGAAACAACTTCCACAACATCAGAGTGCAGGGTGAGCATTTAATTTCTCATTTTTATTTTTTAATAATGCAGGTACAGTACAGGTAGTCCACGACTTACGATTGTTTTTTACATTTTTTTTCCCTTTTATTACAGTGTTACAACAGGTTAACCGTGTCATTTTGTGTGCATTTAGGTGAGGCAGCAAGTGCTGACCACGAGGCAGCTGAGGCATTCCCAGCAGAACTGGCTGAGATCATCAGGGACGGTGGGTACACTGCCCAGCAGGTCTTCAATGTGGATGAGACAGGGCTGTTCTGGAAGCGTTTGCCAGACAGGACCTACATCAGTAGGGAAGAACGAACCGCACCCGGCCACAAGGTCGGCAAGGAGCGTTTGACCTTGCTGGTGGGGGGCAATGCTTCGGGTGATTGCAAACTCAAGCCGTTGTTGGTGTACCAATTTAATAAACCCAGGCCCTTCAAAAATGTTGTTAAATCTACACTTCCTGTTTATTGGGCGTCTAATAAAAAGGCTTGGGTGACGCTGGAAGTTTTTACAAATTGGTTCAACAACAACTTTGTTCCAGAAGTGAAGCGTTTTTGCAATGACCAGAACATTGCCTTTAAAGTCCTGCTGGTCTTGGACAACGCTCCAGGACACCCCCCTGCTCTCACCGCGTTGAACAGGCATGTGAAGGTGGTGTACCTGCCTCCCAATACCACCTCTTTGATCCAGCCAATGGACCAGGGGGTTATTAGTACGTTTAAGGCGTACTACCTGCAGCGAGTCATCCGTGCCGCTTTGGAGGCAACGGAGAACTCTCAGACCCTCACGCTGAAAGACTTCTGGCGTAAGTACAACATCCTCGATGCTGTGCACAACATTGGCCACTCCTGGGATCGTGTTACTCCACAGAACATGTGTGGAGTCTGGAAGAAGCTCTGTCCAGAGCTTGTTCAGGGGGTACACGATTCCCAGGAGGTGGACCGTGTAATCGAGGATGTTGTGAGGATGGGCAGGTCACTGGAGCTCGAAATGGACCAGGACGATATCGAACACCTGCTGGGTGCATCAGGAGAGGACCTGTCCCCAGACGACCTGATTCAGCTCGACAGGCACGTCCCGGATGAGGAAGTTGAGGAGGAGGAGGAGGTGGAGGTCATTCCTCCGACCTTCACCAGGCAGGAGATGGTGCTGGCCTTTCAGGATCTCCACAACTTCCTGGCGAGGATGGAGAAGCAGGACTTGGACTGTGAGAGGTTCGCCAAGGTCCGTCGGGGTGTCCTCAATGAAGTTGCGTGTTACCAGCAGATCCTGGAGGACAAAACACGTGAAAAGGTGCAGAGCAGCATGCTGCAATATTTTACAAAAGTCACAGCACCGCCTCCAGGATCTGCTGGTGCACCAGCTGAAAGGCCATCCAGTCCTCCTGCAGCAAGCCAGGAGGAGGCCTTGGACATCCCAGCGGACGAGAGGCCATCCAGTCCTACTGCAGCAAGCCAGGAGGAAGACATGGACAGCCCACCATCTCCCCAGTGAAACACGCCGCCCCCCCCCCCGCTCCCTCCCTCCAGGTACAGCACGTACTGAAATGAAATGTTTTTTTTTTTTTTGGAGTTGTCATGTTACACAAATTAATGTCATCTGTCTCTGCTTATGTTCACAGCCTTCCTCCTCCTCCCCCTCCTCTTCACCAACTCCACCATCCCATCACTGACCTGCCCACCCTCACATCCCAGCACAGCAACGTCAGAAAGGTACAGCAAAGACATGTTAATTTATTTTCTCTTTTTTTTTTTTACTTACATCTACACCTACTGTAATCATCACCTCTCTCTCGACAGCCTCCAAAGCGGCACGTCCCCCTGGTCCATCCACACACCTGCTACGCACCACACCACACACGTAAGGAGAAGTTGTTGTTGTCTGTGTTGTTGTTATCAGCAGGTGTTCACGTCTGTGTGTGTTTGTGTTTCAACAGATCCACTTGCTGTTTCGCCTCATGGAACAGCGTCGGGTACCACGTACCCGTGCTCCTGCTGCTCTGCCTCCAGCCTCCTGCACCTCCTCCAGCCTCCTCCCTGTGCTCCTGCTCCACACACCACACCACACACGTAAGGAGAAGTTGTTGTTGTCTGTGTTGTTGTTATCAGCAGGTGTTCACGTCTGTGTGTGTTTGTGTTTCAACAGATCCACTTGCTGTTTCGCCTCATGGAACAGCGTCGGGTACCACGTACCCGTGCTCCTGCTGCTCTGCCTCCAGCCTCCTGCACCTCCTCCAGCCTCCTCCCTGTGCTCCTGCTCCACACACCACACCACACACGTAAGGAGAAGTTGTTGTTGTCTGTGTTGTTGTTATCAGCAGGTGTTCACGTCTGTGTGTGTTTGTGTTTCAACAGATCCACTTGCTGTTTCGCCTCATGGAACAGCCTCGGGTACTACGTGCTACTGGTCCTCCAGCCTCCTGCTCTGCCTCCAGCCTCCTGCCTGTCCTCCAGCCTGCCTCCAGCCTGTCCTCCACACATGCACCACACAGGTAAGGAGAAGTTGTTGTTGTCTGTGTTGTTGTTCTCTGCAGGTGCTGACGTGTGTGTGTGGTTGTGTTCCAACAGTTCATCCGCGTGTTGCTCCACGTCATGGATGAGCCTCTGGTGCTACGTGCTACTGGTCCTCCAGCCTCCTGCTCTGCCTCCAGCCTCCTGCCTGTCCTCCAGCCTGCCTCCAGCCTGTCCTCCACACATGCACCACACAGGTAAGGAGAAGTTGTTGTTGTCTGTGTTGTTGTTCTCTGCAGGTGCTGACGTGTGTGTGTGGTTGTGTTCCAACAGTTCATCCGCGTGTTGCTCCACGTCATGGATGAGCCTCTGGTGCTACGTGCTACTGGTCCTCCAGCCTCCTGCTCTGCCTCCAGCCTCCTGCCTGTCCTCCAGCCTGCCTCCAGCCTGTCCTCCACACATGCACCACACAGGTAAGGAGAAGTTGTTGTTGTCTGTGTTGTTGTTCTCTGCAGGTGCTGACGTGTGTGTGTGGTTGTGTTCCAACAGTTCATCCGCGTGTTGCTCCACGTCATGGATGAGCCTCTGGTGCTACGTGCTACTGGTCCTCCAGCCTCCTGCTCTGCCTCCAGCCTCCTGCCTGTCCTCCAGCCTGCCTCCAGCCTGTCCTCCACACATGCACCACACAGGTAAGGAGAAGTTGTTGTTGTCTGTGTTGTTGTTCTCTGCAGGTGCTGACGTGTGTGTGTGGTTGTGTTCCAACAGTTCATCCGCGTGTTGCTCCACGTCATGGATGAGCCTCTGGTGCTGCCTGTCCTCCAGCCTGCCTCTGGTGTCCTGCATGTTGCCTCCATCCATCACCTTTGTGTCGTTCTGCATAAATGACTGCTGCCAAAAACCAAAAAAACTTCATGTGATGCACAGACCTGCTCACATCAGGACCACAGACCTGAACTGACACATGCCTGAACTTACAGCTGGCCTAAAATGCTCCCAACATTCATTGTTGAGCAATGGCTCAGCAGTTCCATCAGATGCAGGTTTGATCATGAGAACAACATCTGTCTACCTACACTTCGGTCAAAGTAAGACAATTTTGATTCATTTTTCTGCTGCTTCTCGCTTTTTCTGAGTTCATGGACTTCTTTCTCATGCACATGGACACTCATCAACACAACGTGCTCATGTGTGATTGCTGACATCATTTTGCTGATGTGACTCTCTGATTTGCTGCTGTTTTGCTGTGAAAAGCTGCACTTTGACAAGTGTTCATGTGTGATTGTTGACATCATTTTGCTGATGTGACTCTCTGATTTGCTGCTGTTTTGCTGTGAAAAGCTGCACTTTGACAAGTGTTCATGTGTGATTGTTGACATCATTTTGCTGATGTGACTCTCTGATTTGCTGCTGTTTTGCTGTGAAAAGCTGCACTTTGACAAGTGTTCATGTGTGATTGTTGACATCATTTTGCTGATGTGACTCTCTGATTTGCTGCTGTTTTGCTGTGAAAAGCTGCACTTTGACAAGTGTTCATGTGTGATTGTTGACATCATTTTGATGATGGGAATCCCTGGTTTGCTGCAGGTTTGATGTGAAAAGCTGCACTTTCAGAAGTGCTCATGTGTGCTTGTTGACATCATTTTGCTGATGGGAATCCCTGGTTTGCTGCAGGTTTGATGTGAAAAGCTGCACTTTCAGAAGTGCTCAAGTGTGATTGTTGACATAATTTTGATGATGAGATTTCCTGCTGATTTTGCTGCAGTTCTGATGTGAAGTTACTGATGTACAGGTGTTTATGGATGCATGTGTGGTGTAATTGTTTAGATAAGTGCTTGTAATGCCTCTTATCCACAGGTCCTGTTGGCGCTCGTTCGGGCTCGTTCGTAACTAGTTAACAACTAGTTATGGAGTGTACCCACAGGGTCCTGTTCACGAGAAACCGGTCCTATTTTGGTGCCTGCCTCAACTAGGTACAAAGTACCAGTTCTCATGGGTCCAGTTATGACATCAGCACAGTGTGGTCACTGATTGGTCAGGGGGCGTAGTCCTAGGTCGGAGGGCGGAGATTCAGTCTTCTCCAGTAGGTGGCGGTATGCACCTGAACGTTGTTTGCAATCCGCCAAGAAGAAGAAGAAGAAGAAGAAGTCTTCCAGGAAATGCAAGCTGCCATGCTGCCAAAAATCGAGAACAACAAGTCGGAGGAGCACTTCTCTTCTGGAGTCTATAGTAGATGGTGAGTGTTTTATAACTTTAAACATATTTCCAGTGAGTCATGCAACTCTCTGAGCGTTTTTGGACTGAAAAACCACCGGAGACTTCAGCAACAGCCGAGAGGCTTTTCTGAAAAAAAAAAAAAGATGGAGGGAGGACTCGGAGCGGCCCCTTTCTCTGAAGAAAAATACATAAACAATTATTTAGCTGTCAATTATAGCATAGGTGTGTCTCAGTCTAACGTTTTCTTACTAAAAACGTGATTTAATAATCTGCTGTAAAGATAGTTTGGTGCTGTTGCACGCGCGTGCGGGACGACAACAACAAGGAAGAAGGCATGCGCTCGTTTATCTTAAATTTAACAACAAAAAAGCTCCTAAAGAATTGTTTCTTAGCTGTAAATTATAGCAGAGTTGCGTGTCAGTCTATCATTTGCTTAATAAATGCACTTTAATGGTCAAATTCACCGGGGTGGTGCAGCTGTTTTTGGTTTAGTCTAAATGGAAACGGTTATATCTGTCCAAAAATGGTTTATAAATATGGGAAAAATTCGATAAATATGTCACTTTGGCCTATAAGTCCCAGGGCATGTAAATTTTGTTAAAAACAGAGACTTACAGGCAGAAATATACAGTACAGCTGTTATTATTTTCCCCTATTTGAATTTTGCATGTGTTCAATGATGAATTATTTTAAACTATTCTGGTTTCAAGTTTCAAGTTTTTTGTTTGCCATTAGAGTTATGTTGTGTGTGTGAAAAGTTAAATAACTATTTGCCGTGGGTTAGATTTAAATAACAAGTAGGTCAGTGCTTTTTATTGAGGCAAGAAGCAACTTGATGTATCCAGCATACAAAAATAGTTATAAAACTACATTTACTACCAAACTTTAGGAAGAAAATTACAGTAATTTATCACTTTACTATTAGTTGCTCTGAACTGAAATACAATGGTTCCAGCTCAGTGTTGTAGTAGTATTAAAAACATTGTAATGGCATTAAATTTATATTAATAGCTATTAGAATTAATTCAAGAAATTCTGTATATACACTATCTTAACAAATGAGGCTCACACTGTTACGTCGTCATTACTTGGCATCAATGTTAACTGTACTTTGTTTCTGTTTTTGCACTCTTTTTTTGATGCAGACAGTGTCCATGAAGAAGAAGAAGGCTCTTCAGATTCTGTTTCTGACTCTCCAAGCCTTCCCACTTCAAACCCTTCCCCGACCACTGAATCTCCAAGTACAGCTTCAAGGAATTCTACATCCACTCCGCCGGTCAACACGCAGCAGAAAGGCCCCACCCAACACCCCTTACTAGGTATGAAGCAGCACCAAACGTGTCTAACATCACGTTGATAGTAATTTTGTGTTGTGTTTACTATTTTCTTGTAAAACAACGTACATGTAGTAAAACTACATTATCAATTATTCAATTGTGTTAATGCTAAAATGTATTATTCATTTATTACTTTAACTTTCATTCATCAAGTTTATAATTCATATTATTCAGTGTGTTTTTTTTTGTTGTTTTATGATGGCCTTGTTCTTTTTCTAAATTCACACAAACTCTTGAAAAAGAATACATGTCATTTGTTTATACCCACTTGCTTACCACCATAAAGGTGCAAGATTGCTTTATGAAGAGAATCATATTCCTGATGTTACGATCTTTTTTCAAAATTAGCAGGAACTAAAACTTCAATAACGTATTTAAAAACTGTATCATTCTGTACTTCATTGTCTAACAGCCATTTTCTTGTTTGTTCTATCTAGGTCATAGAAAGCGCAAAGCGACAACTGTAGCTGAAAGCTTTATTACAGCTCAGACTGAACAGGAGGAGAAGAACCGGGCACAGCGAGAGGAACACTTCCGGTTAACCATCGAGGAAGCCCAAAAAGCACGTGAGGCCGCTGCTGCGGAGAGTCAACGTCAAGCTGACGCAGCGAGGGAGCAGGAGCAAGCCATTCTGAGGGAGGAAATGGCTTTAAGAAGAGAGGAAGCAGCACAACGAAGGCAGGAGGCTGACCAGAGGGCTGCTTTCAATCAAGCGCTCCTTGGGGTGCTGGAAACGGTTGCCCGTTCCATGGCAAACCGATAAGTTACGAGAGATGTATATTTCTAAACCTTAAAAAAGTTTTTTCTTGTTTTGTATGCCTTAATTTCTAATAAAAACACAATTGTAAGTTGTGCTTCCATCTTATCTTCAAAAGTGAAGCGCTTACAGCATTTTTGTTGTAAGTCAATAGTGTAGGATAAGCAAAGTAACTTTGTTTTTTTTTAACCTATAACGACACTGGTGAAGATTCTATGTTATCCTTTACATGTCAAATCCAAACCAAAATGGATAAAAAAAAAAAGACTTTCATTTGAAGTGAAGACATTTCGCTAATCATCTGAGGAGCAATGTCAATTTAATGAAAAATGGAGTGTGTGAATAAAGTTATAAAGCTGTGGCGTTCTGTAAGCTTGCAAAATGGAGATTGTTCGGCATGTGTCAATCTCCATAACCCAAGCTCACGGCAAAGCACAGCTTTATAACTTGAATCACACACACACACTATTTTTCATTAAATTGACAAAGGTCCTCAGATGATTAGTGACAGTTACAAATAAGGAGTAGCTTTTCTATTGTTTTGTTTTTTCTGTAATGAGTACTGGAAATTGTAGCCATAATACATTATTTCCATGTTTTGTAAATCAATCTACATAGCAGTACAGTTATAAAGGTGTAGGATTTGTGTAATCTGTTTATAATCATCCTCATTCAGGAGTTTCTCCATCATAGCATCTCAAACACCTGTGGCCTGATGTCCATCCTGTGGATCCAGCAGCTTCTGCAGCATGTTTACCCAAGGTCAAAAAATATCTCCGTGAGTTTGACTGGTAAAATGGAGCACAGCAGGATTTAAATTTAAAACACTATAGCCATGTTTTTCAAATCATGTAGTTTTTTAATGGATAGAGGATCAAATCGAAGTTAAAAAAGCCTAGCTTCCTCTTGCTAAACATCACTTCAATTGTTGAGATAATGTGCGATAGCTTAATTTAATAAGCTGCAAGGTTAAGCATAAACACTAAAAGGTTTTTCCAGAGTCCAATGTAATGTAGTTTATTAATAAGTAATGAACTATGCTATGCTATGGAAACTTCATTTAAACGTTCAAAAACTCTACTTTGCTCCAGACTGTTCAGAGTGTTTTGTGTGGATAAACGCAGCCTTTCCATGGTTCGGATTGCTGTTAAACGTCTGAACAGAAGTTCTCTTCGACGCCTGAAAATAACGTGTCTTCTGTGATTGAAAATCGCTTCCCTCCCAACTCTGCTCAGTTCTTCTACTCTTTGAAAAAGCAACAGGCAAAGCAGAACGTTGAAAAAAGCAACGATGTCATCCATTTTGTTGTGTGTTGTTTTCCCCAGCTCTTCTTCTTCTATTGTTAGTGGTGGTTCGTAAAGAGCTTAATGTATCACTAGCGCCACCAGCTGGTTAGAAGCGTTGATATTAATGATCCACCCACTGCAGGAGAACTACCCGCCCACTGCAGGAGAACTTCACGCCCACCAAAGGGGTCCTAATGCGCGCATGGATACAGAAATAAACCGGTCCCATAGGAACTGGCCCAAACTAGCCACAATGGGACCTTACAGGAACCAGACCTGTGGATAAGAGGCATAAATAAAGTTCTGTGCATGTATATAGCCCAGTATGTCAGTGTCATGCTGTTAAATGTGGGCGCGGCGGTCCGTTAGCGGTATTTCCGCGACCTACGAACGGAATAACGACCTACGAACGAGACGCTACTTTCACCCCCCCACCTACGAACCGATCGACCTGCGAACGGTTCTTAGGTCCCAAACTCGTTCGTAGGTCGGGGGTTCCCTGTAATCTATTTTTAATAAAAGTGAATTTGGTTAAAAACTTTACTAAAAGTTACCCTTAGGGCACATAGACCCGTTTGCAGAGGAGGCTTGAGACAGATTCACACGCTGGCACCAATTAAATTGCACAATTGTTTAATTAAATAAAATCCTAAATTTAAAATATTTACAGTTTATAAAGACTAAATAGTTACAGTTTTAAAAAGGCAGTTATAGCTCAATTCAGAAATACAGTGCAATACAAAATATGTTAAAAGGGAAAAAACCCACACACAGTCTCTCTCAGTAGTCCAGAGTCCACCCTGGTGTAATCCGCTGCACCTAGAGACGCCACTCCAACCGACACCTGACCTGTGTGGGTGGTTGAGCTGGCATCAGTCGACTTCAGCTCGGCCCGCAGGACGCGTGACGTAGCCCACGCCATGCCGTCCAGACAGCGGGCCCCAAACAGTCCCAGGACCAGCAGGAAGGCGAGGGACGACCCGGATGGGGAGCAGAACCAGTCGGGACAATCAATCCGGACCACAGCAGACAGTCACACGGCCACGAACAAACAGGAAACAGGACGGTCGCCAAAGGACAAACAGCAGCAGTGTGTTCCACCTCAACAGCAGAGGGAAACAGGAAACTCGTACATGTCGCGAGAACAGTGGATCATCGCGACCCTGCACCTCAACGCTAGCGCGACACAGCCAGCACGGATGACGTGTCAACTAATGAGGACTATCCCTTTTTATACCGGAAGTAGCCCCAGACCCACCAATCACATCTCTGCATGTGTGGTGCATTCAATGACCGCAGGTCATCCTGCTACATATATATATATATGGTCTAGTGGCAGGGCTTTTGACTACGGACCCAAAGGTCGCAGGTTCGCGCCCCGGCCACTACCCAGCTTGGGGTGTCTATGAGTGCACACCTATTTCTCCAGCTCCCCGGGCGCTTTCGGGCTGCTCACTGCACCACCTGGTAGGTGGTTGGGTTAAATGCAGAGACGAATTTCGTCTGTGTATGGGAACATACGCAGATGGCAGGAATAGACATTATTATTATTATTATTATTATTATATATATGCTACATATATACATATATATATATATATGCTACATACATATATACATATATATTAGGCATGTAACGGTTATAATGGGTTTACCGAACCGTTCCGGTACACCACGTTCGGTTCGGTCCACCTGCGTACCGTTTCGGTTATTTTTTCACTCATTAAACGTTCTTAACAGGGGAATATATGCACCGCGGAACAAAATTTCCTGGGCGCGTTTCAGCACGGACCTATTTTCGCGTGGCACGCGCAGCATTTAGCCGTTAGCATCTCGTGCGGTCTCCTGTTTTTGAACGTTATAACTTTCTTTTTAAAAGACGAGCGCACGCGCAGCTTGTGTGGACTTTGTTTCATGAAGACTCTGCAGCAGCTGATTGCGTGACGCAGCTCTCTGTGCAGCAGCAACACGTCACGTGAAAGCACTGGAAACTGTCATCTGAACGTGAACAGCAGCTGCATTAAAACTCCTTCATCCGAACGTGAATGAAGAGCTGTATTAAAACTTCATCTGAACGTGAACAGCAGCTGTATTAAAACTACTTCATCCGAACGTGACCGAAGAGCTGCATTAAAACTCCTTCATCAGGTAATCACAGCGGTCCACAAGCTGTAGCCTATGAGTTTTTAAATTTCTGAATCTGTCTGAACGTTGTTATATGCGCAGGTTTTAAAGTTGCTGAGCGTCACTATGAGACATTCATCATGTCAACACTTCAAAAAGTTCAGCTCTTTATGAAAAAACTAACTGATGTTGTCAACAAGCCCTGGACCAGATTAAAGCCCTGCCTGCCATGATGAAGAGTGAGAGATTCAATTGTTCAAGAGGTATTGTTTTATTATCTAAATAATCTTTTTTTTTTAAATCATAATCTTATTAACTTGTTTTTTTAAATCTCTTTTGTTTTTTATTTCCAGTCTGTGACAGAGGTAAATCCACCTGCAGCTAAGTGATGACTGAACTGAACTCTGAACTGTTCCCACAGTCCCACCTGTCCCACCAAGAAGAAGTTGTGAGTACAGTAATGAGGACAAATACAGCCACACTGCTGCTACTGAACAAAAACTTGAACAAAAACTTGATTAGTTAGATTGTAAACAGTCTGTTGCTGCTTATTGTTCTGGTTCTGACTGTTATTGCATTTATTAAGATTTTTATTATTGTTAGTATAGTTTATTTATTGTAGAGTGCTGTTTATTTAAAATCAGAGTCAGAGAGTCTTTATTGTCATTTGCACCGCATGTGGTACATGTGATGAAAACGAGATTATGTACACGGGGTCCCAGTTACATCCAACAACAAATGCAAGAGAAAAACAGTAATAACATCTAGAATTAACTAAGAAAAACATCAACTAGTAATACACTAAGCCCTAATATAGTGGAAAAACATCATTATAAACAGCAGCACGAACATGAGTCTGTATGAGCAGATGGTCACAGATGAACACAGCAACAAGAAAAACAGATCAGCATCAGCATGATGTGATATTTTGCAGTGTTTATTTTTATTTTATTTTTATTTATTCATTCATGAGTCTAACAGCCTCAGGGTAGAAGCTGTTCCTCAGTCTAGTGGTTCTACATTTGATGCTCCTCAACCTCCGTCCTGAGGGGAGTGGGGCAAAGAGTGTGTGTGCTGGGTGAGTGAGGTCTTTCATGATGCAGGTGGCTCTTTTCCTGCATCTGGAGGTGTAAATGTCTGTGATGGTGGGGAGACTGACTCCGACAGACCTCTGTGCAGCCTTCACCACTCTCTGTAGAGCTTTCCTCTCTGCAACTGTGCAGCCTCCATGCCACACGTTGATGCTGGAGCACAGGATGCTCTCCACTGCACACCTGTAGAAGGAGGTGAGAACTGGGCTGCTCAGACCAGCTCGTCTCAGCCGTCTGAGGAAGTAGAGTCTCTGATGACCTTTCTTGATCAGGCTGGTGGTGTTGTTGGTCATCCAAATGGGTCACTTTTATTTATTACTACAATACAATACAAACATATTTTTTGCACATTTTCAAAATAAACATTTTGTAAGTCTTTAGTTTGTAAAAATTTTTTTTTTTAAATTTGTACCGAAAAAACCCGAAAATAAACCGAACCGAGCTCTCCTTGTAGTTGAACCGAACCGAAATGTGATTTTAGCGTACCGTTACACCCCTAATATATATATATATATATATATATA
>JBBPBX010041140.1:0-21457 GCA_038048925.1 Garcialebias charrua
AGCAACAGAGCCGCAGGCGCATGAAGCCGGTGTCTCAACAAGGAGAAAACAGCTGCACAGGCAGCCCAAGAAGAATAACTTTTACCAAAAAGAGGGGGAAGCTCACCTTGTTAGCTTCCATTATTTCGCTCCGCTGAAACTCTGAGACAAAATGGGTCCAGAGGACACGAACCCAGAGTCCAACCGAGTCCGAACTCGGGTCCAGTTAACCAATACAAAACAGACCAGAGACACAACAGAACCGCAATCAAACGCAACGTTTTCTCTTTTCTGTTTCTTGCTTTGTTTACTCAAACTTCAGAGCGGATTTCTTCTTCGTGAGTTTCATTAGCAGCTGTTGTTTTACCGCCACCTGCAGGAAAAATTTGGACCAAAGTAGAAAAGGAGTTGTTTGTTTGTTTGTTAGTTTATTCATTTTATAATATGAAATACAACAATTAACGTATTCATAATAGAAAAAAAATAAAAAAAATAAGAAAGGTAGCAGATGAAGAATAAATCTTATTAAATCTGCTCCTTATTCATCTAATAACAGTTCAAACAATATTTTCTATAATAACAAAATAAGTAAATAACTCAGTCAATTTTCAATTCACATATATCACACATTAAATTAGATTCATTTATTTTTTTTAGCAATTCATTTTTTACCAGTTTCTTAAATACAAGGAATGATTTGGCTTCCTTAACATTTGTGCATTAAGTCATTCCATAATCGTACTCCTTGAATTAAGGTAGATCTAGTTTCTACTTTGGTCCAAATTTCCTTGTTCTTTTTGTTCACATTCTTATAATTGTAACTATCTGTAGTAAAATAATAAAATAAAAAAACTTTGGTCCAAATTTTTCCTGTACACACACACACACATCGTGTTGTATATATAGTGATATATATCGTTATCGTGATATAAAAAAGTCCATATCGTGATATATAACCATAACCCACAGCCTACAATGCTAGACCATAACCCACAGGGCACGATGTTGGACCTTAACCCACAGCCTACGTTACTAGACCATAACCCACAGCCCACGATACTGGACCTTAACCCACAGCCCACGATACTGGACCTTAACCCACAGCCTACTATACTGGACCATAACCCACAGCCTACGTTACTAGACCATAACCCACAGCCCACGATACTGGACCTTAACCCACAGCCCACGATACTGGACCTTAACCCACAGCCTACTATACTGGACCATAACCCACAGCCTACGTTACTAGACCATAACCCACAGCCCACGATACTGGACCTTAACCCACAGCCCACGATACTGGACCTTAACCCACAGCCCACGATACTGGACCTTAACCCACAGCCCACGATACTGGACCTTAACCCACAGCCCACGATAATGGACCATAACCCACAGCCTACTATACTGGACCATAACCCACAGCCCACGATACTGGACCTTAACCCACAGCCTATGATACTGGACCATAACCCACAGCCCACGATGTTGGATCTTAACCCAGCACACGATGCTGGACTCTTACCCACAGCCTCGGGGGAACTGGAGCCCATCATCCGGATGTACATGAGGCCCAGCAGCAGGAAGAAGAGGCAGGCGGCTGTCAGCAGGAACATGGACAGGTAGTGGGCGCTGATGCTTCTGGAGGACGGCAGCTCTTCTCTCCTGAACTGCAGCAGCAGCTCATCTTCTGGGACAGACAGCTTCTTCTTGGCCACACAGTGGTTCACGGGGCTGTGGTTGGAATGGTTGGCCCTGGAGTGGGTCTGGGGCCGGCTCACGAAGCGGGGTCTGAGCCCGATGGGGACCCGGCTGTCCGGGCTGGTCCAGGCCCGCTCCTCGCTGTGGACGTGGTGGTTTCTGTTGGCTTGTCCTGCGTAGCTCCTGAAGCTCCGGGAGCCTCCTGCTGGCTCCACATCTGACCGCCTCACTTCTTCCACCATGTTGTGATGCCCAGGCGGGCTCCCGGTCCTCCCTCCGAGTCCGACCCGGGAGGGGAACGAGCCCCTCCGGTCCTCCTCCTCCTCCTCGTCGTCAGAGTCCGAGTACTCTCCAACCAGTTTGCTGCGACCATTGACGGAGTGTGGAGCCTCCACCTCGTCTCTGGAGTTGAGCAGCTGTCTGGACCTCGGGACACCGTCCTCCCAGGAGGACACCCCGTCAGCGTCGCGCTGCCCCGCGGGGTGAGCTCGAGCACAGCCCGCGCTGCTTCGGTTCAGCCTCCTGCTGTGGTTCAGGCCTTTCCGCTTCAGTGGCGCCTCCGCGTCGGACTCGTCGGAGCTGAAGCCGAGAACGGAAGACTTCGGGCCGGCTCGTGTGCTCGCGCTCAGCTGCGTGACGTCACGTTTAGCTGGCCTGGAGCTAGCGGCGCTGCTAACGTTCCCGCCGTCGCGGCTCTTCGCGGCCCTGGAGCCTCGCAGCGGCTGCTCCTCCCGGAGCTTCTTCAGTTTCTTCAGGTACACGGGCCGCGTGTGCTCCGTGACCGGGCCCGGAGTGAAGCCGAAGCTCTTCAGTTGTGAAAAAAGCTCTTCATCCGTTATCTGCGCGGACGCCATCTTGGGAAAAATGTCATCAACAGAAGAAGAAGAAGGTGGAGTTCTTCTTCTACGGCTCCTTCTTCTTTGCGGTTTTGTTGCGGATGACCTCCAGAGGAAAGTTGCATTACTGCCCATCCCTGCCCACATGTGGAATAACACCCTTCGCTCCTGTTCTTTTTTTTTTCATTCAACCTTTATTTAGTCAGGTAAATCTTATTGAGCCTCGAGGGCTCATTTACAAAAGCGACCTGCTACAAACTAAAGAATGATGAACATCAATGGTAGAATTTCCATAAACAACAAACAACAGAAAAACATAATACAAAATGAAATGCAAAGTATCAAAACTAGCAAAACACCACAAGGTAGATGTACAAAATCAAAAACATTCTTTTGACTGTTCTTAGCAACTTTACATTGAATTATCTTCTTTACATACCAGTAGCTTGATGGTGAACTCACAAATGGATTATTGATAAATAAAAATGAATAAATTTGTATGCATCCTTTATTTTATTTTCATTTAAATGTATTCATTTTACATTAAATCAAAAAAAAAATATATATATATAAGAAACCATTTTGCATATGTTCTATAATTCAGATTAACCCAAATGGTTAATGTTTTATCATCTTTTCAGATTTGTGAAAGGTAGGCACACTGTTTTAGAAAAAACTCACACTCATCAGACTTAATTAAAAATAGACCCCTTTCACGGCTCGTCATCAACCCTGGAAATATACCGGAAGTAGCCATCTTGGCGACATAGCTGTGTTAGCCTCAAAGCTATTGTAGTGGTGCGTCGCGTCTGGTCACACAAAATCAAAAAATGGTGAATTATTGTCGTGTCCATGGCTGCCACAATCGGTCAGATTGAGAGAAAAACCTTCTGTTTTACAGATTACCACTCGTGATCACAAATCAAGGTGAAGTAACTCAGCAATTATCAGAGGAACGTCGACGTCTGTGGCTGCCAGCCTAAACCAGAACTTGGATTGAAAAACACTGAGCAACATCCGAATTTGCTCTGCACACTTTGTGTCAGGTAATATATTTCTTACAGTAGATTATAGTGAATTAGGGCATTACACGAATCATAAGTTTATTGAGCACGAGGACAGACCTTTGAAACACCACCTCCCTTTCTCTGTTTAAGACAGCCCTGAAAACACATCTCTTTAGTCTTATTAACTTTACTAAATGTATTTTATATTATATAATCCTTATGTATTTTATATTTCAATTTGTCACTGATAATGTTTGAACTGAATTGGTTTGTTAAGTGTCCTTGGGTGTCCTGAAAGGCGCTTTTAAATAAAATGATGATTATTATTATTATTACAATCCTTTAACTGTGCTGCATAAAATGTACATGGAACGTTAAATTTTTTTGTTGAGTTATTTGTTTTTTACAAATAGCATAAACAACTCAACAACTGAAAGCTTAACAAAGCTTTCAGTTGTTGAGTTGTTTATGCTGATTATTCAAAATTCATAAGAGCACATGACACTCATGACAAGAGCACTGTCATGAGAAACTGCACACCTAGCTCTCAAGTTGAAAAGCAAAAAATACGTACAAACACTAAATATGTAAGAAGCACATACAATAACCTAAATTAACTGTTCTTGTGTTGTTTGACAACTGACAATCCGGTGCTATGTTGTAAATCCTGTTTTGAAATTCATATGCATATGAACACACCAATTATTTACAACTTCATTTAAGTAATTTTTATTTTATTATGTTTTTTCTTTTCTTAGGCAGACGTGCTCCATTGTACAGCAAGGATGATCCAGACTGGGTGCCTTCACTGAAGACGTGTGCTGCAGAGTGCAGTTGGTGCTGATGGTGGATGACATCTGGCAGCTGAACGCTTCAACCGACGACAAAAAAGAACTAAAAAAAACATGGCAAATAGCACATGTTAGAATCCATGTTGAACGTGTCATAGGCTGTGTTAGACAAAAATACACAATCTTGAATGGCCCTCTTCTACCTATTGATTTTCAAACATGTAGATATCCAGAAAAAGTTGCATTAATCGATATGATTGGCTTTGTGTGCTGTGCCTTGGTGGGTTATGAGTAGCTGCATGAATTGTAAAAAGAACAAGTGGATAGAAGAGTGATAGCTGATGTGAACCTTTTTTATTTTTATTTTACATTGTTCCACCTTTACTTTGAAGTTGTTTTTGCAAATATGGGGCAGACATGATTTTTCATTCACTGCACTCTTTATTTGAGCATGATGCTGGTGAAGATTCTCAGTCGTCCAGGACATGATAAAATCAAAAAAGGCGTTCAATACAGGATCAACTGGACTTTATTAGTAACAAATAAAGTCCAGTTGATCCTGTATTGAACGCCTTTTTTGATTTGAGCATGAATTACTATATCATTACTGTTTATGTATTGATTTGATGAATGTAATTTTGATTATGCTTTTTCTGTAATGGATATCACACAGACGTGAGCAAACAAGACAACTTACATATTACAACATATGTTTCACATAGTGGTGCTGATACTGTATAGCTCACGTCGATTTAGAAAACCTCTTTTAAACAGAATAAATGACATTATGTATCATTAACCATTTTGTTTGTGCACTTTTTGTATTGACTAGAAAATATTCTGCCAAACTCAAAGTAGTTATAAGGTAAAAAAGGTCTATATAAAGACAACCATTCGTACTATTATCTTAAAAGATAAATGTCTGCAGAATGCACCTCAAAGTTCTTACTGTAATTAGATTCATAGAGTAGCTGTTATTTATATAATTTGTGTTGAAACACTGTACAAGAGTTGAAAATTTTGAATAACACTTGTCAGCCATCATTGTACTTCACATGTTTATTTAAAAAATATGTATTGAGGTAGTTCTGCACAGAGCTTCTATAAGATGAACTGAAACACACATTTACACATTTAGTCTGGATTAATAAGGAAAATCAAGGCATTGCTCTCTGGAACCGCTCAGATCTGGTTGATCCAGGGATCAAATGTAGCTTAAAAAACAGGGATCTAAGATCATTTTGACAAAATTTGCTTCAATCCTCAGACTGATGTGATGAGTCACATACAGTACACATAGCTAGTGTGTTTAAAAACACACCCAAAATATATTTATATGTACACACACAAATTAAATATAAATCACCAAACACCAAATAATTCACAATGTCTGCGTAGGTCACAGCTGGTAAGGTCTTCTCATCTTCTGACATGTTGGACAGCCGGTATATGGGTCTTAGCTGCCAATTATCTGTATTTTATCCAAATGACGTTCCTTTGCTGCAGGCTGAAGCTGGTCCACATAGTCTCCTGCAGCTTCTGTCTTCTTCACAGAGGTTTGTTTTACAGAGAACATGGTCAAATCAGAAATAAAACCGGAGCTCCGACTTCAACTACTGTATGTTTACAGCGTGAGTGTCTCCAATATGGCGGCGCTTCCGGTATTGCGCAATCCATGAAAGGGGTCTATAATGATCATTTATTAAAGAAGTCGGTTACAGAGGAAAAAGTAAAAAGTAAACAAACAGTTGTACATCACCTCAGATGTACAATACACATACAAGTCACACACCAACAGTTTTCCTGCTAAGATTAAAGTGTCTGTTTAATCTCGCCACAGTACTAACAGCACATAACACAAACACAAGGCATTGATGTAACTCATTATTCCTCACCTTTGACACAAACTGGAAGGGCCTCACAGTTTGGCGTGGAATATACATCATGCAGCTCAATGTCTGATCAGGACTCGCAGCAGACCCTCAAATTGTTCATCCGAGCGCCTCTCAATTTATACCTCGAAATGTGTTCGTACGTGTTTTGGGTGTGTGTGTCTTTGTGCACACACTATGACTTCACCTCATCTTGTTTTTCAGAGTATATTGGTGCTAGGCATCATTAAAAGCAAACATGTCTTATCTGAAGGGTTTGTACCAAGGAGGCTACGAGGTCATGTGAACAAAACAAGCTTAGTTTTTTCACACAACTCTTGCGCCTAATTGCAAATAGTTTCTTGACACTAAACTAAAATGTTTTCTCTCACAAGTGTTGCATTAAGCATTAACTCTTAACATAAAAATTGATAAACATTTAGTCAGAAAAACATTAATAAACTCTTAATTCATTCCACCCTATGATTTTCTGACTAATTTTGAATTTTTTTTCCTGTCACCTCATGGGACATTTACCAGTCACACTATAAGTTAATCTTCATTCTAAGGCAGTGTTATAGATCAATCTACACATATGATCCTTTACTCGGTTCAATAAAACTCAAGTTACACAAAGCAAAGCACTAAAAAATAAGCAAAGGAGGGACACTGCATAGTTGCATGTAAAATACCTTTCCCTATGCCATACCATACCAACTTTATTTCTAAAGCACTTTATAAAACCGTAGGACCAAAGTGCTGTACACAAACATAAAATACAGTAAAAAATAAAATACAATACAAAATTAAAAAGGTCAGATAAAAGACTAGCATTTAAAACAGTAAAAATTACACACACAAAAAACAAAATCAAACATCTCGGATCGCGTCAAAAGCCAAAGAGAAGAGATGAGTTTTAAGAAGAGACTTAAAAACTACAATGGACGAGGCTTGTCTTATGTCACTCGGAAGGTCATTCCAGAGTTTAGGGGCAATCACTGAAAAAGCACGGTCACCTCTGAGCTTAAGTCTAGTTTTTGGAATCCTCAGAAGCTGCTGGTCAGCAGATCTGAGAGAACGGGGGGGAGTGTAAGTTTGTAGTAGCTCAGTCAAATACGAAGGAGATCGGCCGTTCAGAGCCTTAAAAGCGAACAAAAGTATCTTAAAATGAATCCTATAATACACTGGTAGCCAATGTAAAGAGGCCAAAACAGGAGAAATACTATCAAATTTCCGTGTTCCTGTTAGAAGTCGGGCGGCAGCATTTTGAACTCTTTGCAGCTGTGAAATGCAAGAATCACTTAAGCCAGCATAAAGAGCATTACAATAATCCAGCCGAGTGGTTACAAAAGCATGGATTGCTGTTTCAAAATGTTGCCTTGGGAGAATTGGTTTCACTTTTGCTAACTGCCTTAAGTGAAAAAAGCTAGATCTCACAACTGTTCTGATTTGAGAATCCAACCTTAGATCTGCATCTCTTTACTCCCAGATTCGTAACAACTGGCTTTATGTAACGAGTCAGTAGGCAACAGGCAAAGACTTTCCATAGGAACTCCCAAAAATCACTACCTCTGTCTTGTCTTCATTTAGTTTCAGAAAATTTAGAGACATCCAAGTCTTCAAATCTTCTAAACATAGGAGCAAAGACTGGAGAGAAGTGTGGTCTGCTTTCCAAAAAAGCTAAGTCTGGTCCTCTGGACATTCAAAAAACAAAACAAAACAAAGCAACAAAAAAAACCTGTAGAAACGTTTCGTCTTTCGTCCGAAAGACTTCCTCAACCCCAAAATACATTACGACAAAGACTGGTTCATCCCAAAGATCCAGTCCCCCGGCACAAACAGAGTAATATTGTGTATGCTGTTCAGTGTCAGGAGGGCTGTGATCAGTCTTACATCGGGGAAACTAAACAGCCACTGGCCAAAAGGATGGCCCAGCACAGAAGATCAACATCATCAGGTCAGGACTCTGCGGTCTACACTCATCTCCAGGCCAGCGGTCACTCTTTCAGGGATGAAGATGTTCACATCCTTGATAGAGAGGAACAATGGTTTGAGAGAGGAGTAAAGGAGGCCATCTTTGTGAAAAGAAACCGTCCA
Organism: Garcialebias charrua; assembly: GCA_038048925.1. Classification (NCBI taxonomy): domain Eukaryota; kingdom Metazoa; phylum Chordata; class Actinopteri; order Cyprinodontiformes; family Rivulidae; genus Garcialebias; species Garcialebias charrua. The sequence goes on from JBBPBX010041140.1 coordinate 8,286, forward strand.
TCATTAAACAGAGGTGGAGGCCTCCGGGTTCAACTGTCCCCCACTTACAATGCTGTTATTGCTAGTATCACTCAGCCCTCTGTGAATAGCAAACAACCATCAGGGTGTTAACGATCCATCGTCAGGCTGATGGTCCTCCTTGATCATGTGAGCAGCTGGTTTCGGCTGTCATCAGCCAACTGGTTGATCCACTGTGGGAGGGTGCTATTTATAAGACTGAGCTGAACACAGCTTCTCAGACTGAGGAAGTCTTTCGGACGAAAGACGAAACGTTTCTACATGTTTTTTTTGTTGCTTTGTTTTGTTTTGTTTTTTGAATGTCCAAAGGACCAGACTTAGCTTTTTTGGATTTTTCTACCTGGATTATTGAGCATGCATCAGGGTGTGGTCTGCTTTCTTTACCGGTACGTAAATCTGTGTATCATCTGGCTAGCAATGGAAAGGAATCCCGTGTTTTCGAAGGACGGAGCCAAGCGGCAGAAGATACAACAGGAAAAGAACAGGGCCCAAAATTGAGCCCCTCTGCTCCTCTTTCATATGGTGTTCCACAGGGCTCAATTTTGTGTCTCTCTTGATGGCCATAGGTTATGGTGACACGACAAAGCTTCGCTGCAGTGCTTGATTTAACCTTAGTAATAGGCTGCTTTAGATTAAATAAAACTGGCATATGATCTGAAAATAAAGGGTCACCAACCACCAAATCAAAAACCGGCAAACCATACGTCAAAACCAGATCCAGAGTGTGACCACGCTCGTGTGTAGCACAGGTCACAAATTGCACAAAATTAAAAGAATCAATAACATTTAAAAATGACTGAGCCATGGGTGAGGAAGGACAACAAACATGAATATTAAAATCACCAGTAATTAGAATCCTATCATAATGCAGCATGATGTCGGCCAGAAAATCAGAAAATTCATTTATGAAATTTTTGTTATACTTTGGTTGCCGGTAGACCACCGCACATAACACAGTATGAGAACCACCAAGTTCAAAAAGACCAAGCTCAAAACTACAAAAACGGGCCGGAGTCAACTTTTTACAAGAGAAACAGTTTTTAAAGATCGTCACTATTCCTCCTCCTCGTCCCATCATTCTTGGAAAATTAAAATAGCAACAGTTTTGTGGTAGGAGTTCATTAAAAACGCTGGACTCACCCAAGTCACTTGTCCATGATTCCGTTATGAATAAAAAATCCAGGCTTTGAGAAGTAAAGAAATCCTTAATAATGAAGGTCTTGTTTGCTAGCGACCTAGCATTCGCCAGACCAATCCTGGCAGAAATCAGCGAATCTCCAACTTCAGTCGGCAGCTGAGAGTCCCGACGAAGAAGCTGCATGTTTTGAAGATTCACGCCACGTCTACAGGGCCGGGGAGTGCAGGGAGGCCGAGGCGGAAACAATCCATCATGGCCTCCACTAACAGGTACCAAACAGGCTTCCGTAGGATCCAGCATGTGCAGTGGGAAAAACAAGCGTGGCAACAGCCCACGTACGTTAACTGATCCCGGAGAACAACGTCTCGAAACAGCCTTTAAACGTACCAAGCCACTGCGTCTACCACGGCGGCGGGCGCGCTTCTGTCGAAAAGGTAGAGACCAGGAGCGACACAAGAAGGCTGGCACTCCCGACAGGAAAGGCAAAGGTTTGTCACCGGCATAATTCTTCGATGACGTAATTCCAGACGAAGCTCCAATGTCCAGTAAACTTTGGCGATCGTACACAAACCGAGCGTTTGTATTTGTGATAAGATTTAAAACAAACAAGACATAAAACAGGAAGAGCATCAGACGGCACGCCTCAAACACTGGCGCCATCTTGGATTGCCATATGGATATTAGATAAGTAAAGCAGGTCTTGATCTTGAGGGATGACTGATGGTTTATAAGGACTCTTACTTTGGTTCTGCTGCTTGTTACAGGAGCAGGAGACACTGGGCAGTTCTGGTTGAGGACATCTTGAAGAAGAGGACATTCAGCTAGAGGTGAGAGAAGCTACCAGTAAATGCATGATGTAGGTTTTTACGTTTTTCATCATAGTAGTTCTGTATTGTGAAAAAGTGAGGAGAACTAGTTACATCTTTACAAGTGCAATGTGAATTTGAATTGTTGCTATTAAATGTACACATATACTCATAAAATAAATAGTTGTTATATGTTAAATAATTAGAAAGCTGACTAATAGCCATTGCTATTCTCTTGACTACCAGGAAAAATAAATATTGTCCATGCCCCAATATTTTATTATTTATATGGAAGAGAAAGGTGCCAAAACCCACCTTTTCATATTTAGCATAATTGAAAAAGCCCTAAATCAGAGAGTCAGAGAATCTTTATTGTCATTTGCACCACATGTGGTACATGTGATGAAACAAGATTATGTACACAGGGTCCCAGTTACATCCAACAACAAAAAGTAAAAGAAAAACAGTAATAACATCCAAGATATGAACTAAGAAAAACATCAACTAAAAATACACTAAGCACTAATATCATAGAAAACATTACTCCAAACAGCAGTACGAACATGAGTCTGTATGAGCAGATGAACACGGATGAACACAGCAGCATGAAACAGATTTTTTTGTCAGCAGCAACATGAAACAGATCAGCAGCAACATGAAACAGATCAGCAGCAACATGTGATATTTCACATTGATTCTTCTGGTTAGAGATTCATGAGTCTAACAGCCTCAGGGTAGAAGCTGTTCCTCAGTCTCTGTAGAGAGCAAAAGGAGTTAATTCAGTAATATGCTGTGGGTGGGAGATATTCAGGTTTACAAATTTATTATTAATAAAAATTACAAAACTACTACAGGCATTAATCTGCTCACAGACTCATGTCCGTGCTGACTCATGCCCACTAGATTGCGTCCCCCCATTTTAAAAAAATCACCAGCCGCCACGGCTACTACCTTTCATTTTATGTATACATGTATATATTTTTTTCTTATTACATATATGTTAATTGTTTTGTATTTCATTATAAAACGAATAAATAAATATAAATAAATATTAACCACACTACAATTAGTTATTGTATGACTTTAATGTCATCTGTTCCAGTTCCAGCTACCCATAATTCACTTTCTGTATTTACTCTCCCCTCAATCAATGACATCTCCAAACTAATTCAAAAATCAAAATCTTCAACCTGTCAATTAGATCCCCTCCCTACTGTTCTGGTCAAAGCTACTCTTCCATCTCTGTCCCCTTTCATCAAAGATATTATACATTCTTCCCTTACCACTGGTGTTGTTCCCCTTGCTCTCAAAACAGCTGCTGTAACTCCAATACTCAAAAAACCTGGTTTAGATCCAAATAATCTCAATAATTTTCGCCCCATTTCAAATCTTCCATTCATCTCCAAAATTCTTGAAAAAACAGTAGCTGCTCAACTTCATGCTCATCTGTCTTGCAATAATTTATATGAACAATTCCAATCTGGTTTCCGTCCGCTTCACAGTACTGAAACTGCACTCATTAAAATCACCAATGACCTTCTCCTCGCTGCTGACTCTGGTTTATTATCCATACTCCTTCTGCTTGATCTGACTGCGGCCTTTGACACCATTTCACACAACATTCTTCTGGACAGACTTTCCTCTCTTGGCATTGTAGATACACCTCTCGACTGGTTCCATTCATACCTTTCTGGCCGCACTCAGTTTGTTCAATTAAAATCATCCACGTCTCATCCTGTTCCCGTTACCTCAGGTGTTCCACAGGGCTCAGTCCTGGGACCCCTGTTGTTTATCATTTACCTTCTCCCTCTTGGTTTCATTTTTCGCAAACATCATATTCAGTTTCACTGCTACGCAGATGACACCCAACTCTATCTTTCAACCAAACCTAATTCTGCACTTCCACCTTCGTCCCTCACTGATTGTCTGCTTGAAATAAAACACTGGTTCACTTTAAATTTTCTTAAACTAAATTGCAATAAAACAGAACTTCTTTTAATTGGAACTAAATCAATACTAAACAAACTTCATAGCTTCTCCATTCCGGTTGATAACTCTTCCATTTTTCCCTCCCATCAGGTTAAGAGTTTGGGTGTCATCCTTGATAGCACCCTCTCCTTCTCCTCCCATGTCAATAATATCACTCGGTCAGCCTACTTTCATCTTCGAAATATTAATCGTCTCCGTCCTTCCCTCACTCCTCACTCCACTGCTGTTCTGGTCCACAGTCTGGTCACCTCTCGTTTAGATTATTGTAATTCTCTTCTTTTTGGCCTACCTCAGAAAACCCTTCGTAAATTACAACTGGTCCAAAATTCAGCTGCCCGTATCATTACACGGACCCCCTCAATCCATCACATCACACCTGTTTTAAAACAGCTTCATTGGCTTCCCATCCCATATCGCATCAATTACAAAATACTCCTCCTTACATTCAAAGCTGTCCACAACCTTGCTCCTCCATACCTTTCAGACATTATTCACATTGCTACACCTGCTCGTACCCTCAGATCCTCTTCTTCCATCCAGCTCATTGTTCCCATTGCCCGTCTTGTTACTATGGGGAGCAGAGCATTCAGCTGCTCTGCTCCCCAGCTCTGGAACTCACTCCCACCTGATATTCGCAACACAGACTCATTGCCACATTTCAAAGTCAAACTCAAAACTCACCTGTTTAAAGTAGCCTATGCACTATGATAACAACTGCATTGTCTTATTTTTTATTTTTATTTTTATTCATTTTACTTGTTTTTAATGTGTTTATAATATTGTGTCTGGTTTATTTTATTTTTATTTTTATTGACAATGTAAGGTGACCTTGAGTGCCAAGAAAGGCGCCTACAAATAAAATGTATTATTATTATTATTGTTATTATTAATTACTTCATCGGGCCACAATACAGTATTATCAAACACTTAAAGATTAAATGTTTCTCCCTTGTGCTCACAGTTTTTATCTCAACCTCATATTTTGTTCACTGTAAAGAACAGTGTCAGAATATCTAGGCCAATGAATTCAGGTTGGGTATTTCCAGGAATTCGGTCAAGCACACTCATCCACAGGAGATTGTGTACGTCTGCTTTTTGTATCACCGGGCCCAACCTATGGACACACCTGTAACTTTATGTCTTTGTAGGCCGATGCAAACGGCTTGAAGAGCTTCCTTGCAGCAGCTCGACTGGCGGACCGAGGCGGTGACACAAACAGCCTCCATCTGTCCACGCTCACTCCTGTTCGGGCCAGAGATGTAGAGCAGCCAAAGAAGAATCTTGCCATCATGTCCAAGAAGTATTACCCCCTCACCTCCAGCCTTCCTTACACTCTGGAGCAGCTGCAGGTCTCGTACTGTAGACTGTCACGAGTGGACATGCTGTCCCTCAAAGGTACGCTGAGTTGAGTCGGTTGTTGACGTGCTAAAACTGTGATACTTTCTAACACTTGCTGTTTAGACCAGGGGTGTCAAACTCATTTTGATCTGGGGGCCGCATACAGCTTAATCTGATCTCAAGTGGGCCAGACCAGTAAACTCATTACAAAATTACATAGAACGAGAACAGTAAGTCCCCTTTTTTCTTTGTATTAGTGCAAATGAAGAAATAAATTGTAAAAATATTTACATTAAATTAATTGTCCTTTTACTCAGTTTAACATTTATTTAAGTGCATTACACATAAAAAAATTATCCGTGATTACACGTTTTAAAACATTTAGTCAACAAACTGTTTTGTTAAACACTTCCCTACATGTTAAAAATGCATCAAACCCATAAAAATTTAGAAATGAATGAATTTAAAATATATTTCCACATCTAGGAAGCAATTGTGAACACATAAATTGAGCTTTGAGCGTAGCTTTGTTTTATTAATGTTCATTAGTGAGAAAACTTGCTCACAATGGTAGGTAGTCCCAAACATAGACAACATTTTTGCAGCCAGTGCTGTCAGTTTAGGATAGCGTGGTAAGAGATACTTGTAAAATGTGTCCAAGCCCACAGAGGCAAATTTGTCCTTCAATTCTACATCACACTGCAAATCAATGATTTCAAGTTGCATGTCAACAGGCACATCAGAAGCTCTGACTGTGAATGGTGAGAGAAAAACTGCAAATTCTGTCTCGAGTTCGCCTTTGTGGCGGCGCCGACACGACTGCGGCATTGTGCACTCGGCCCATCTTTTAAGACGAGTGTGCGTAATTTCAATCATGTTGTATTGTGCCCTGGTGCAATGTCAATAAAGATATACTGTATTCTATTCTATTCTTCTAAAGACCTGAAATTGTTTCTCAAACTCCCTCAGCAACCCTGAAATTTTGTCTTTGTACTGTTTCACATCAGGATGAATGCTTGCTCCGTACACAGACACAGGGAAAATGAGCAGGGTCTCCGCTAACACATCTCCGCTGGGTCGTAGAGGCGCTGGGTTTTAGTAGGACAACAAAATGCTGGTGAAGATTCTCAGTCGTCCAGGACATGATAAATCAAAAAAGGCGTTCAATACAAGATCAAATTACAAAATTACAAATTACAAAATTACAAATAAAGTCCAGTTGATCTTGTATTGAACGCCTTTTTTGATTTAGGACAACAAAGGAACTGACTAAAACACAGCGCCTCTAGCGGACAACATAGGAACTGCAGATTTTTAAGAAAATAACATTTATTCTTTTTTTATATATATAATTCAGATTTATCCTTGGGCGGACTGAACCCCCTGTCGGGCCGGTTCCGGGCCGCATGTTTGACACCCCTGGTTTAGACCATCGTCTTGTTTTGTTCTGTATCCTGTCACCACTGTACAGTTGAGCTTGACTGTCTGGTGGAGTTACTGCTGTTGGTGGTTTTATTCTTTGCTTTTTGTTTTTATAGCTCTGCGCAGGCTGGATCTTAGCAACAACCACATCAAGAAACTCCCTGCCACCATCGGCGACCTGAGTTGTCTCTCTGAGCTCGTCCTTCACAGCAACCACCTGGAGGCCTTCAGTGAAGCACGCTGCAGCGGACACTCCAGGTGCTGGACCTCAGTCAGAATCGACTGCAGTTGCTCCCCATGCAGTTTTGTCGACTCAAAGAGCTAGTCCACCTCAAGCTGGACAACAACAAGCTCGTTGGGTTTGCCGTTCCACGTCGGCCGCCTCACAAAGTTGAGCTTCCTGTTCGTTGCACATAACCAACTCACTGCTCTGCCTTGTGACTTCCGTAAGCTGAGTCTCGAAAGCCTGGACCTGTTTGGAAATCCGTTTGTGCACCCCAATCCTCTGGACCACACAATGCAGCTCACTTTTCCCCTTCCTCTACAAGAAATCGCCTCCAGAGCTCGACTGGCGGACCGAGGCGGTGACACAAACAGCCTCCATCTGGTACTGGGCAATGAACACAAATGGTTGGAATCTCCTTCAGTCTCACACGGCCTGACTGTGTCTTTGTGAACTGCCCTCTCCCAAAATGTGCCTGTAGAGTGATATTAGTTTATTTCCTTGCACATTTCTTTGACAGTTAAACATTTTGAGCTGTGGTTGAAAATGTCTGTGTGCAGATTAACTTTACAGAACTCAGTTTTGTGTTGTTGTGATGATGGTGATGGGGAGGTTGCTCTTGCTGACTTGAGATGATGTAATTAATAAACAGTATAAATAGTAAAAGTACTTTAGTAAAGCTTGTTTTATATTTTACATATTTTGTAGTAAATTGTTTGGTAATTTATTTTTGCACAATTAACACTTATTTTGTCATCATTGTGATTTTAGCTATAAACAGTTTCATTTAAATTAACATTTTAATCAGTGAATTACTTTGTACAATTTTACAATAGTAGTCAGGCTACAAGCACAATCAACTCTGTTATCCAGGTAATCGGTTGCTTTTTTTTTTTTAAAAGAACACTTATATCTTGTACAGAAATGAAGATTTCATCCCAGATGATCTAAGGTAAGCTGGAGCAGATCTGAACTGCTGGCATGGAGGACAAGGTAGAGCATTCTCATGCTGCATGCAGAGAACATCAGAAATAGCTTCATAATAGGTGTTAATCTGTTTTTTTTTTTTACATGATTTTTTTTTTCAAAATATATTTATTTGAGTTTTAACTAAATAAACACAACATTCATACAATAAACAGACTAAATAAAATACCCCCACCCAAATAATAAAAATAATAAAAAAATAAAAATACAATCTAAAACAAGGTGTCTCATATTTCTTTTTTACATTGTTCATTTCTTTTTTATATTGAGTTCAACTATAGATGTCTTCTCGTATTATTGTCTTTGGAAACTGCAATCATCACGTTCTTCAATTGCTTGCATTTTCAAGTGTCCAAACTTTTTACATACATAATGAAGGGGTTCCAAACACACTCAAACAGTTCTTGCTTGCCCTTTAACACATACGTTATCCTTTCTAAAGGAAGAGCTGATAACATTTGTTGTAACCATTGATTTGCAGTAGGTCTATTAACGTTTTTCCAACATAACGATATACATCTTTTTGCATTAATCAAACTTAAATTAATAAACATTTGTTCATTATTAGTGTAGTTATGTCTTTCAGGATACAGCCCGAACACAAACAATTTTGGGTCCAAAATTATTTGTTTAGAAATGATTTTCTCAATTATATTTTTTACTTCTGTCCAAAATAACATAATTTCCCTGCAATACCACATACAATGTACCAGAGTCCCTTTATCCTCCACACACTTTGAACAAACATCAAGTATCTCCCCATTGTATTTATTGAGGTCTACAGGAGTTATGTAAACCCGCATTAACCACTTGTATTGAATCATTTTTAGATCTGTATTAATAGAGCTAGTGTGGGCCAGATTACATGCTATTTGCCAATCTTCCTCTGATAAGTCCATTATTATATCTTCCTTCCAAGCATTAAGTCTATCATGTGATCCTTCAAGCGAATGGGATGTCAGTAAATGATAAAAATCTGATATTATACCTTTTTTTAAACTATCTTTTGTTAGCATTTCTTCTAAAGTTGACTTTAGAGGTTTTGTCAGCACATTGTTCTGAGTTGTTTTTATAAAATTTCTGAGTTGAAGATATTTTAAAAAATGATTCTTATTTATATTAAATTTATTCTGCAACTCTTGAAAGCTCATTAGTGTGTCTGAGTTTGATTCATATAGATGTTCAATCATATGGAGACCTTTATCCTTCCATTCTTTAAATGTTGAGTCCGCTCTACCAGGTATAAAGAATTGGTTTCCCCACACTGGGCTGAATAAAGATAAGTCATTCGATTCGTTTAGAAATTTTTAACATCTCTCCATACTCTAATTGTATTTTTAAGAAATGGGTTTTTAGTTTGTTTCAGGAGCTTCAATATTGAATTTGAATATAAATATGCAGGGAGTGTTAATGTTAAATCTTGTGTCTCCATATCAGCCCAATGTGGAGAGTGTTTACTGTAATAAAACATCATAGACCTCATATGTACAGCATAGTAGTATCAGTGGAAATTAGGGCATTTCAAGCCTCCCAGATCATACGGGAGGTACAGTAACATTAAGCGTATTCTGGATTTCCTATTTTTCAATAAGAAACGTATCATCATCTTTCTTATTTGTGGAAAGAATTCAGGAGGAGGTGGAAGGGCAATATTCTGAAACACGTAGAACACTTTTGGTAGTATATTCATTTTCATTCAATTTACTCTTCCAATCATAGATATTGGCAGTGGCATCAATCTTTCTAAAGAATCACCTACTACTTTTGATATGTATTTATAGTTAGTTGCGGATATCTGTTCTATATTTGATGAAATGTGTATTCCTAAATACTTAAATTCATTTACTATCTTAAACTGTTGTATTTCTGGAGTTAGATTAATCTTTTCATTCTTATCAAGGAGTAACATTGAAGATTTGTTTTTATTTATTTTATATCCCGATATCTCACCATATTGTTTGATTATGTCCAGAATATGTTTTATTGAGCTACTTATTTTAGATACAAATAGAATAACATCATCTGCAAACAGGGAAATTCTGTGTTCATTGGATCCTACTTTGATTCCATAAATTTGCGGGTGTGAACGGATAGCAATAGCAAATGGCTCTATTGCCAGAGTAAATAGCAAAGGTGACAATGGACATCCTTGTCTGCATCCTCTACTGATCCTTATTGGTTTAGATATATTTCTGTTTGTTATAATTTCAGCTGAAGGGTTACTATATAATATTTTCACCCATTGGACAAACTTATTTCCACATTTAAACTTTTCCATCACCTGAATAAGAAATTCCCAATCTATCCTATCAAATGCCTTTTCAGCATCTAATGATAGAAGAGCTGAATCTGGGGATCCTTTATTATAATAAATTATATTTAATACACACTTCACATTATGGAAGCCTTGCCTCCCTAATATAAATCCATTTTGATCATGATCTACAGGTAGTCCCCGACTTACGGGCGAGTTCCGTCACTAGGGGGCGCTCGTATGTCAAAAATTCGTAAGTAGGAACACATAGTAAAAAAAAAAAAAAAAAATTTTTTTTTTTACTTTTTTTTATTTTTTTTTAAATAAATGAATACATGTACAGTACTGGACAGTCACCAAGCACTTAGCCTATCCTAACACAGTTTTTAAAGATGAAGGAATAAGTTGAATTGTCTCCCTTTCACATAAAGGGAGCAAGCTCCCTATGGAGCCTGCAGGGAGGAGGGAGACAATTCAACTGATTCCTTCATCTTTAAAAACTGTGTTAGGATAGGCTAAGTGCTTGGTGACTGTACAGTACTGTACATTTATCTATTTATTAAAAATATACAGTATATACAGTATTTTTATTTTTTATTGTTTTTTATTTATAAATAGATAAATGTACAGTACTGTACAGTCACCAAGCACTTAGCCTATCCTAACACAGTTTTTAAAGATGAAGGAATCAGTTGAATTGTCTCCCTCCTCCCTGCAGGCTCCATAGGGAGCTTGCTCCCTTTATGTGAAAGGCAGACAATTCAACTTATTCCTTCATCTTTAAAAACTGTGTTAGGATAGGCTAAGTGCTTGGTGACTGTCCAGTACTGTACATGTATTCATTTAAAATTAAAAAAAAAAAAAAAAATTTTTTTTTTTTTTTTTTTTTAATGAGATGCATGCTCGTAAGTCCGGGACCTCGTAAGTCAGAGCGCTCGTAAGTCGGGGACTACCTGTATTATTTTTGGTAAGATCTTTTGTAAACGTAGTGCTAGCAATTTAGATATTATTTTCAGATCTGCATTTAACAAACTAATTGGCCTAAAATTTTCACATGTATCTAATGGTTTATCTGGTTTCGGTAAAAGAGTAATCATGGCAGCGTTTATTGACGGGGGAAGATAATTTGAGCTGAAGATTTCTTTAAACATATCTAGTAGTGGAGTTAAAAGTTTATCTTTAAAAATTTTGTATAAATCTATTGGGAGGCCATCAGGTCCTCCTCTTTTTCCTGATTTCATATTGTTGATAGCTTGTCCTAACTCTTCCTCTGTTATTTCTAAATTCAGGATGTCCCTATCTCCTTCTGAGAAATTAGGTATATTTAAATTTGTTAAGAATTGATCTATTTTTTCTAATTTTATTTTTTCTTGCGCTTTATACAAATCCTCATAGTAATTCTTAAAAGCTGAGTTTATTTCTTGTGGATCTTGTAAAGTTCGTTCATTTATTTTAATAGATGTAATTGGTTGCTTAAATTCTAACTGTTTTATTTGCCAAGCTAATAGTTTTCCTGTTTTATCTCCCTGTTCATAGAATGTTTGTTTAAGTCGTAGTAAACTTGATGCGGCTCTTGATGCTGAATGTTTATCGTATTCTGCTCTTAAAATTAATAATTCCTTTTCCAGTTGTGGATCTTGTTTTTTGTTTATTTTCTCTTGTATTACTTTCATTTTATTTTCCAACTGTATTCTGGTTTTTTCAGTTTGTTTTGTCTTGGAACCTGTATAGCTAATAATATGTCCTCTAAGAAATGCCTTGAATGCTTCCCATGTTATACATGCTGACGTTTCTGTAGTATTAATCTGAAAAAATTCTTCTACTTGTTTCCTCAGGTATTTCACAAAGTTTTCATCTCGTAGCCATTTGTGTTGAAATTGCCATCTTGAAGGATCTCTCTTTAGTTTATCATCTTTATAAACTAACCGACACGGTGCATGATCTGAAATTACTATTTCATAGGAACATTCTTGGATTCTAAACTGTAATTCTGTAGAAATTAAATAGTAATCTATTCTAGAGTAGGTTTTGAAAGTACTTGAATAGCATGAGTATGCTTTGTTAACTAGGTTTCTCTCTCTCTATTCATCACGTAACTCTAGCTCCCTCATCATAGTTTTTATTGCTGTTCTACAGTTATTATGTGATTGATCTGTTCCTGTTGACCTGTCCAAATTTGGATTTAATGTGCAATTAAAATCTCCGCCCATTATGTGTAACCCTTTAAGTGATGTTAGTGTGAGGAGTACATCGTTATAAAATTTATTATCATCTACATTTGGACCATATATATTAGTTAAAATTAGCATTTCTGACATTAAATAGCCTTGAAGTATTAGGTATCTTCCTCTTTTATCTTTAATGATGTTTTTAATTTGCAATGGTACCGATTCGTGAACTAAAGTCATTACCCCTCTAGACTGAGAAGTGTATGGTGCCGTATATTTGGTGCCCTTCCACTTCCTTTTTACCTTTAACAAGTTCTCATCAAGAATATGTGTTTCTTGGAGGAACACAATTTTTGAATCCATTTCCTTTAATCTGTTCATAACTTGTTTAACATTTTGAAGACGTTGAAGAGCTCTGCAGTTCCATGAAATAAAATTAAACTTTACTGTTTGAGACATACAGTACTGTAATAAAGTTAACAAATTTAAGTTGTTTGAGACACACCAACAACAACAACAAATGTTAAATCGCACATCCATCACACACAACTCCACTAAATACAAAACATAAACATCCCTCCCGCTCCAACCCCCCCTCCCAGGGTTGAGAGAATCCCACCCGCTTCCATTGTGTCTCCCGTTATAGCTAGAAACCAATCCACACCTAGTGAGGATCAGTACCACCACTCTTTGCTTATCTGCAACAACTTCCCCCATTACTGCCTTGAATTGGAGGAAAATAAATAAATAAAATAAATAAATAAATAATAAGTAAATATTAGTGCATATACACATATATGTCCACATATTTGCATAACACTTATATATA
>JBBPBX010041141.1:9333-29008 GCA_038048925.1 Garcialebias charrua
GACATTAGCCCGACTCTGGGCTCTCAGCTGACGGCTGGGGCGCAGTCACAGAACCTGCACCAACCGAAGAAGAAACTAGCATAAACAATTACCGTAACACATAACCTCTAAAAAATATATACAGTAGTCCTGTAAAAATGCATTACAGGTGATGGGAAATAAGAACAAAAATGGGTATTCTTACGGTTACTTAAAAAAAAAAAAACTGCACAACAAACTGTCTCAATCAGTGAAGCAACGATGTTTTGATGATCACTATCTTGCTAGCTGAGTTACGGTAAACTGATGGGGACACTACATCCTGTATGTAGATCCGTTATCCTCACATCGCCATTTTTAAACAGTTGTTAAAAACTCACCGACGGCTTCTCGTTGACTTAAATCAAATGGCTTATATTTGTTGTTTAGCTAGCTTTAGCTAACTTTGCTACCGAAGGACAGCCTCCTGCTATCAAGACGGATTCAAGAGTCTTCGGAAAATGAACGATCGATCAGCAGACGGTCAGGCAAAACTACGGTAATTTTCCGGGAAAAGGGGCTTTATTTAGCAAAAATCTTTTTCCTAAAGACAACAAAAATCAAGCATATATAATAAATATTGCTATTAAATTAAAATTTAAAACATGACTGCGAAAACATTGTCAGCGAATTGGTCTTTTCAAAGTTTCAATGTACTGTACAAGGAAGACACGAAGGTAACATGAACACACCGCAGTAGTCCGCCCCCACAAATGTAAATCTGACGTCATGGCAATGTGGTGATCAGTTTTTACTATGCAGACTGTAGCTGTATTTATATATATATTTTTAAACTGTGCAGAGTGCAGACTGTAAAAGCAGAAAATATGTGCACAGATAGTTTTAAATGCGACATGCACATTCAAAGGTTGTGCATTATTTGCACACTCATTTACATTCACACTGAATGTTATGAAAGTCAAAAAGGTCATTAAACTCTACACAGCATTCAAGTTGATCCCTGCTTGACTTTCCTGTCTTTCTAGTAAAAGGTAACATGGACCTAACACTCATTCAGGTTTATTTAAGTACATTCCACTGATACCAACCAAGTCACCTGTTTGACCTATGAAATCCACATTGTTTGAACTGAAGTATCCCCAGGTATGTGTTGAACACACACCCATTTGTGGAAGTTCAACTAAATTCTGCTAACTCTGACTTCACCTTTATTATTAAATGGATGCACTGGCTGCACTTTCAAAACAACAATTTCCTCATGGAGTAAAAGAAAATGTGCAACTCATCCTGCAACATGAAATGCCTGATCCTCAAAGCAGTTGTTGGTTCCAAACCACTGCTACTTCTGCTTCTACTTTCAGGCTTTTGCAGAGGAGTGAAACATGCCTGGGGGAGGAAGAGTGAGTGAAGCTTACAACAAAGACACACCCAGTTCAACAAAGTTTCTGAGGGAGCAACAAGAGGGTGTGGCTTTATTTTTCTGCACAGTGGGAACAGATAAGTAAAAGTTTGCCTTGTAAAGAGGCAGGAGTCACAGCTCTGAGCAGTAAGTGCTTTAGTTTTTCTTACTGCTGGGCCTCTAAACAGTCCAGCCACACACCTCCACCCCTCTTTTTTTCCTCTCTGCTCCAGCAGTTTGAGGCAAGACTTTGTAAAGACAGAACAGAAGAAGTAAACTCACAGCCATGAAGGACAAAGTGAGGAGAGGAGGAGGAAGAAATCAAGTCAAAACTGGTGAGTAACCATTATGATCAAATGATTTCCTCCGCTCTCTTTTTGTTCTGATGGCTTCTTCGCTCTGAAGAATGTGCAGGAGGGTGGGAGGTTTGGCAGAAGACTGCTGCTCCAACATGGCTGGTGCTAACTTTCCTCTAGGAGAATGCTGTGCATTCTGTAACTTGTATAAACTGTTTACTACACGTGCAGACACATGTTGCATCTGAAATCTGTTAAAACATTGTTATGACACTTTATTACATTCAGGGAGTATACTGTATATTTTGCTAGTCACACTGCAGTGAACATTTTACATTTCTTAAAGTTTGCCACTTCCCTTCTGCAAAACTGAAATACAGATTTAAGGTGTTGGCTCATCTCCAGATAAGATAAACCTAAGTTTATTTTTGTTTCCTCCATAAAATAAGAAACTACAAGGCCACAATTTTACCCACAGTTCAAGCCATTTTGAAGCTTAGAAGATATATTTTACAATATGACTTACATCACTAGGAAAATATTGACCCTCTTATCATTTTTATGCTTTATTGTGTCTTGAGCCATGAATCTTTAGGATTTCTGAAGTTTTTTTTTTTTTTTTTTTGGGACAGTGCTTGATTGCAAATTTTACTCCAGTCCAAACTACAGTATACCCTAATTCTGACCTAAAAATAAAAAAATGACCCTTACTCAAGCAGTAGTTTGTGTGTGCACAACAGCCTTTTCTGTAAAGAAACTGTTTTAAATGAAATTGAAGGCACTTTGTTACTAGCAGCAAAGGTGCATACTCCTTTATTCCAATTTTCTACCGGTATGTATAAAAAAGATCTGCCTGGCAGATGCAGACCATTAAGGTGTTTCCCAAAAGTTATACTGTTTTCTATGGTAATAAAACTGCAGCAGAGAATGAATGATGTCTTCTTCCTTTCAGAGAGGAGGTGCATTCTTACAGCCAATAGCAAAGAGTTAGACTTTTTAGGTGTTTTCCAATAAACATAATGTTGACAGACTAACAGCGTGAACCGAGGATCTACAGACACAATCTAAGATCAGTTTAGACTGATGAAAGTTGTTGTATAATGTGCACACAGCTTTAAACAAACTCTGCTGTCTCCCCATGCCAGTGCTGGGTGTGGTTGTCCTTTTACCTGGAGATGACATGAAGGCCAGTAGGCAAATGCAACAGGTTCTGTTAGTCACACTGCAGTTTGTGTGGGACACGCTGAGTCCTGCTCTTCCTCCAGTTCTGCCTCCACTTCAGTGTGTGTAAAACTGTAGCCACACCCCACTTTCCTTTTCTTAGCATTTTCACTTTCTTTCTTTTTTACAAGGATTTCCCGGAGGCACTCCCACAGACAAAATCTCAAATGAGCTCAAATAAAATTTGAAAGAGTTTTAACGATGTATGTGTCACATTTATACAATAACCTGTTTGTTCTTTGATTCAGCTATACAGACATTTCCAGGGTTACATTGATCTGGATGTGCTAGATAAAAGGCAGGAAGATAACCCACATTATTTTTTTCCTGATCTTATACACTTATTCTCGGTTTGTCTCATATGTCTCTCACACAGAGGCAGTCGTGGTGCCCGGTGGAGATGATGCTGTGAGTATTAAGCCAGATGAAAGCACTTCATTTCCTGTGAAGATCCAGGGGGCTGGAGTGGAGCCATTTGAGCTGCAGGTATGAAACCAAGCAGCAACAAAATACAGTTCTCACCCCCTCACCAGCAGCTATCCAAACATACTTTAACCATCTAAAATTGATGTGAGTTGTATTTTTATTGTGAATTTTACAGGTTCATGGTTTTTGGCTTGTTCAAGATGCACTAGTGACCCTGCTTTCGAGGAATGAGGTGTGTCCACGCTCAAACCTGTCTTTAGCACTAGCTGGTTCGGCTCTGGATGCCCATGCCGATCTGCAAAGCCTCAAGGGCCTCAAAGCAGGAGCCATCATTCGCCTGGTGGAAGGTAGCACTTTGTTTTGACAGTTTTGAATGTTTGTGTCTCTTTCCTCTTTCAGCTATTGGTATTTCTTGTGCGTCTCGTGCACCTTCTTCCTGATGTTACAGTCACTTGGGATTGCTGCATCTATGGCCACTGCCTTCTCTTGCTTGGCGACCGCCACAATGTCTGGTTGGTTAGCCATCACCTGTTTGTCGGTATGGATCTGGATGTCCCACAATATCTAAGCCCTTCCATTCTCCACCACAGTTGGTGGTGTCTCCCACTTTGACTGTGAGACCTCCAGTCCATATTCAGCACAGATGTTCCAAAATATTATTCCAACCACTTGGTTATGGCGTTCCATGCTTTGCCTGGCTGGATCTTACGTCCTGCTATTATGTGTTTGACTGTCTCAGGGGCGTCTTTGCACAGCCTGCATCTTGGGTCTTGTCTGGTATGGTAGACCCCAGCTTCCATTGCTCTTGTGCTGAGGGCCTGTTCTTGTGCTGCCATCTTGTGCCTCTGTGATGTCCTTCAGTCCAGCTCGTTCACTGGCAGGATTTGTTGATATCAGCCACTTCCTCAATCTGCTGGTGGTAAATGCTGTGCAGGGGCTTATCTTTCATGATTGCTCCTCTTGTTCCACCTCTTCCACACTGAGTTTTTCCTGCTGCCCGAGACATTCACTCATCAGTTCATCATCAGGGGCTATCCTCCTGTACTGCAAGATCTTACAGTTGTTTCATTCTGTATAGTGGTTTGGATGCTCTCCAGTCCTCTGCCTCCCTCTTTTCTCTTAGTGTAACGTCTCAGGGCGCTGGACTTGGGTTGAAACCAGTGGCGTAGTCTACATTTTTGTAGTGGGTATACTGTGCTTAGAAACCAAAGTATGGTACACTGTAACAATGTAATTGTCAATTTATTTTGATTTTTAAGCATATTGAACGTTTCCAGATTTCTCTTATGCTTATATTTGAATGAATGAACAAACTTTGTACAATTGTTGGCTTTGTATGTTATAGATTTATAATACAGTATCAAAGCAAAGCGCTGCATACCGATAGATTGTTACGGAAGCGTTTAACTGACGTTTAATGTTATCAGTGACACGTGCCTAATGATGTCATGTATTATTGGGTACTTTTAAGTGGGTATACTGAAATTCTTAAGCTTTTCTAGTGGGTATACTCCATATACCGGTACCTGAGTATCATGTAGACTACACCACTGGCATTGTAAGGGAGCTTTTGAGTCTTGATGTCAGTGGCTTCTATCTCCTCCTTCGACCAAAATTCAGCTAAATCAACTGCCTTCAGAAGTTTCTATAGAGTCCAACTGTGCCTCATTTCATCTCAGTATAAATACAGCTGCTCTGTGAAGGTTTGTTACAGATCATTAAAGCAGCATCGTACGGTGGCCCTAAGGTGTAAATGAGCAACATTTGAAAACACGGAATCACAATTTAAAAAAACGGAATGACATTTGAAAAAACAGAATTACATTAAGCCAAACAGGAAGTTTTTTTTTTTTTTTACTTTATTCACAGCATAAAACCAAACAACAGAACAATATACCATACAGTACATCCTGATGCATGCTCAATAATCCAGGTAGAAAAATCTAAAAAAGTTGAGTCAGGTCCTCTGAAGGACTCCGTGTTCAACTGTCCCCCTCTTACAATGCGGTTTCTGCTAGTATCACTCACCCCCTGTGAATAGAAAGCAGCCATCAGGGTGCTAACATTGTTAGGCGGATGGTCCCACCCACTTCGAACGTTATCAGCCATTAAATGGCTGTTATTAGTTATCATCCCCATATGTAGCGGTCAGTCTGCTACTGCCTCTCCTGTACCTCCTAGTAGGTGTAAAGGTACGTTGTTAGCCTTGGTAGCGATGATAATAGGCTCCGTTTTTAGCTTTGTTAGCACTCATAATAGCTTCACGTGTTTAGGTTTAGAGTAAAGGGTCTGGCGTTAGGTTTAGGCTCTTGCTTAGGTTTAGGCACAAGGGGTAAGGGGGTTAAGTTTAGGGTTGGTCCTCTGGGCAGGTGTAAGGTGGTTTAGGAAAAGGGTTTACATAAGCTGAAAAAACGAAACAAAAAAAGACACTTCCTGGCTTACCCTGGTGAGACGCTGCCTATTATCAGAGAAAATAACGATAATAACGTACCTTTAAACCTACTAGGAGGTAGGTTGGACAGTTTCACCGCTACATATGGGGATGATAACAACTAATGATGGCCATGACTGATAACATCCAAAGCCGCTGATGGTCCTTCTTGATCATGTGAATAGCTTGTTTTGAATGTCAGCAGCAAACTGGTTGATCCACTGTGAGAAGGTGCTATTTATAAGATTGAGCTGAATACAGCTCCTCAGACTGAAGAAGCCTTTCGGATGAAACATTAAATGTTTCTACGATTTTATTTATTTTTTGTTGTTGTTTTTTGAACATCCAGAGGACCTAACTTTTTTAGAATATACAGTACACACACATCTCTGTTGTGTGTGTACTGTATATTGTTCTGTTGTTCAGTTTTACGCTGTTAATAAAAAACATAAAAAACTTCCTGTTTTGGCTTAATGTAATACCGTTTTTTTTCAAATGTAATTCTGTTTTTTTTTTTAAAAATTTCAAATGTAATTCTGTTTTTCTAATGTGATTCAGTTTTTTCAAATGTTGTTCATTTACACCTTAGGGCCACCGTAGCATCAGGATAAAGTCGGTATGAAGTTTAAAGCAGGGTCAGGTTCTAAAGCAATGCCCCAAGTTTTAACTTTCTCACAGAGCATTGTTCAATTTGTTATTTCAAAATGAACAGAGTATGACTCAACTTCAAACCCACCAAAACATGGCTGTCCACCACCTACACTGACAGCAGAACACCATAAGCTGCAAGGAGATCACTAAACCAAGAAGCACCTGAATAATGCATGAGAGATGCACAGCCAGATGGGAGAGTCTGTTCACAGGACCACCATTAGTTTAGCCTGGTTAAAACCAGACCCTTGTCCTTCACTTCGCAGTGAAGGGAAATGAGAATTGAGCGGAGCTGTGCAGGAAGGCGAGGGCCAGGCTATCATTAGTTGTGCACTTCACAAATATGGCCTTTTTGGAAGAGTGGCAGAACAGAAAGCTGTTGGTGAAGAAAGGCCAAATGAAAGTTTGTTTTCAGTTCTCCACAAACCATGTAGGGGTCACAGCAAATGTGGAGGAAGGTGCTCTGGTCAGATGAAACCAGAACTTTTTGGCCTGAATGCAAAGCACAATGTGTGGCAGAAAACTAACACTGCACATCACTTGAACACACCATACCCATTGTGAAACATAGTGGTGGGAGGATTTTTTTCAAGCAATAACAGGGAAGCTGGTCAGAGTTGATTGTAAGATGAATGGAGCTATTGGAAGAAAAAATAAAATGCATGCCATAGTAAAAAAAAATGTTGAAAGCCATGTATCATTTTTCTTACACTTCACATTATGCGCTGCTTTGTATTGATATATCACACAAAATCCCAGGACAATACTTTGAGGTTTGTGGTTGTAACAAGAGAAAATGTGCAAAAGTTCAAGGGGTGTGAAGACTTGTTCAAGACATTATAAATCATTCAGATTAAAACTGTTGAATCAATTAAATTCATGAGTGATACTTGACCTTTTCTTGTCAAAAGTTTAAATATAAACCACCTTAACTAATATGACGGTCACAGTAAGTGGATGGTTACATGCTGAAGTGTTAGTCCTGCACATTCCGAGTAAACAGCTCGGTTCATTTCACAAGTCCATTAGACTTTTCCCACATTACTGTGACTTTCATGAAGAAGGCCATTTGTGAATTTCTTGTTAACCGACGTATGTCATTCCAGAGCCTTACACCTCCAACTCAGCAAGGCTCCACCTGGCTCGTGTCGTGGAGCTGCTGAGAGCATCCGGACCTCAGGACGCACTGAGAGAAGGACGCTCACCGAGCATACTGGAGACCCTCACACACACACATACACCTGGTAAACACACAAGCTGTTCACTGAGGCAGGAGGGCAGCAGACGAGCACAAACTCATTAAAAAAATCTCTTTCTTGGTGCAGACCATAGTTTATCAAATGGAAAGAGCCTGAAGCGCTCTTTAAGTAATGCAAAAGCAGAATCGACCAACCAGGATGAATCTCCACCTGAGTACCTCCTCCCCAGCTCGTCAGAGAGACCCCTCATGGCCCTGTTGCCACACAGTTCTCAACCAGAGGTGGGTTCATATCCAGAGGTGGGCCTTTCAGCTAGTCCACAGCAAACAAACTGACTCCAGCGTTCTTCATGTTGGTCGCATCAGGCTCACAGTTACCTGAAGGACCTGGCTCTCAGCTGCTGGAACCCTCCTCCAGGACACCGGAAGCTGCAGGGGGACTTCATGTACATCACTGTGGTGACGGCAGAGGGACGACGCTGTGACATTACGTCCTGTCCTAAAGGGTTCTTCCTCAACAGGTGAACATATTTATGGCATTTTGCGGAACGACTAGATCCGATAAATAAGTATTGTATTGTATTGTATAATTTTATTCATTTCTTATTAAAACAATGACAATTTTTAAAGGAGACCAAATATTGGTTTTATAAATTTTTATGGTATGTCTGTGGGCTATCCAGACCATGTTCATTCAATTTAATGCACAAAATAATTCTTAGATAATAAAATATCCCCTTTCTAGTTGTGCCTTTTCTCACTTCCGTTCTGAACGACCTGTTTATGATAAGGCCACGCCCTTCAAAAATCTGTTTACATTAACTCCGCCCTCCAAAGGGGACCCTGAGTCAGACCCAGAGGCAGACGCCATTTTGGGCAGGGCAAATGAGGCGCTGACGCGTCGCGTAGGCCGCTGAGAAACATCCATAAGTTCACCCTCCATGTTAAAAACTCTTCGTCTGACTCTTCGAAAACAAGCAATAAGGCTGCAGAGTAACACACTGGCTGCTAACTGCTATACACGCTCTCTCTAGCGGGGACCGCTTTTTTTGACGGACCACATCCGGCGCGGACCGGATATGGTCCGTGAGCAGTCGTCCGGTTGATTTAAGAGCCCGTAAATAAGTTTTTTCGTTTTTACTGATAGATAATTAGTTATTAGCGGTACTGCATTTTAACAACAACGAAACATCGAACTCTGAGATGAACTCAGGAAAAACAACCGTGACGTCTTTTATACTGAAGTGGGTGGAGCATCACCAGGGGTTGCTAGGTGAGGGGCTGGACTCAGGTTGGGGTGGGTTGTCCTGGCGCTTGTGACATCACAAGCGCCAGGATTTGAAAACGAGACATTTATATCACTGAAAAATAAATATACTTAGAGTAAATATACCACTGGGTGCATTTTTGGCCCTAGGACTGTTTTTTTAAGAAGTACATAACCAAAGTTGAGTAAAAAAAACATTAAAAAGTGAATTTTGCATCTTTGGTCCCCTTTAAAAGAAAAATTAAACATAAAATGAAAGGAAGCGGAAGAAGAAAACATTTCTTATCATATCTGCTCCTTATCAAACTATCAATTCAAACTATCAATTCAAACATTAATATACATATTTGTAATACAAAAGTATACAGTCTCATCAGAATTATACAGCCACATCAAAATACCTATTATAATTTGTTAAATTAGAATCAACTTAAATGTTACTCTTCAACAAAATAGTTTTAATCATTTTCTTAAATATTAGTATGGACTTCACATTTTTTACATTGTCCTCTAGTCTATTCCAAAGATCAATTCCTCTTATTGCAGTAGACCTACCCTTTAAACTGGTTCTAAACTTAGGTTTAACAAACATTTCTGTTCCCTTTAAATTATAGCAACTAATCCTTTTCACAAAATAGGTTTGAATGTTAGATGGCAGTGAGGAAGTATGAGCCTTATACATACCCGGTAAGTAAAAGAATACAGTATTATAATCAACCAAATCATAAAACTTAAGTGATTTCAATTTACAAAATAGAGTACTGTATCAGAAGGATGACAATAAGATTTCCTCATTATAATTCTTACAGCACTTTTTTGCAAAATAAAAATAGGTAAGCCCTATTAAATAAGTAAATAATTGACAACTTATATGACACAAGATTATTTTTTTCACCGTCTACAGGTCTACAGAAGATGCATTTGATCCTCGTCCTGCTCAGTCTTCGCCTGTGTGTCACTGTTTCACTGACTTGCTGTGTCACATCAGCCCTGCATTCAAACAAACCTTCACCACACTCAAAAACAGGTAAACAAGTTTGAACATCTGTGTATTGGGAAGAGTTATAAATAGGTATAAGTGTGTGTTCTTACTTATCTTCCCTCCATTAGGCCACCCCAGCCACCAGTGGAGGTGGTGCCCACTCCCTACTACACATTGAGCTGGCTTGGGCCTTCCTGCTCTTCTCGTGTTCACAAGAACACCTTCAGTAGATTGGGGGTGGAAGAACAGGCAGCAGCACAGGTTATTTACAACAGAACAGTGTGCTGCAGTTATACTGCACTGAACAATGTAAATACAGTCGCTTTATGTCTGCATTGCATTTAGGCTCCAGACTGGAATGAAGAGCTACAAGCAGCACGAGATCTTCCACATGGAAGTCTGGAGGAGAGGCTGCAGAGAGACAGAGCTCTGCTACAAGTAAGCAACAAGGGCGTGACTATTTTCAACAGGAAGTTCAGTTCTGAGTTGTATTCGCATTCACTTTCTGCCTCTTTGTTTTGCTTACATTTCAGGTAAACAGTGCATTTGTGAGAGCTGCCATGCAGGGGGCAGAGACGGTGATAGATGGATTTGTTGAGTCAGTGAATGGAAATCCTGAGGACCCAGCTTTCCTATGGGGTGGCTTGTTCATGAGCCAGGGGGCCACGAGTGCAGTGTTTGGTGGCGAGAGGGGTCGCAGGTAATAGAAGGCAACGCATAAACACACTCGAAAGCTTTAAGCATGATCTGGATGCAAAGCAGTTTGCTTTTCAAGTTCAAGTTGTGTTTATTTGTCATATGCAAGGTGAACACAAGGTTAACAGTACAATGAAATGCTTTGCAAGAGAAGAACTGATTTGACTCGCTAAAAATAATCAAAGAACAAACAAACAAGAACTACTAAAAGTATGCAAAAAAGGTATAAAAATAAAGTACCAAAAGGTGGAAAAAAAATTATAATATTTACAACGTCCTAAAGAGAAATAGTAAACAACAACATGGTAATAATAATAATAATAATAATAATAATAATAATAATAATGAATTCAATTTATAACGCACTTTTCATTAATGAAAATCTCAAAGTGCTACAAAGTGCAACAGAATTAAATGTCAATAAAACAAGTAATAAAACAAGTAAAATCAATAACAGTATCAACTAAGATCAAAAGTAGAATCATGAGGAGGCAGAGTATGCTCGGTTGAAAAGAAAGGTCTTCAAGCCGCTCTTAAAGTCAACCACAGACTGTGGGGCTCTCAGACAGTCAGGAAGAGAGTTCCACAGGCGGGGGGCAGCCACACTGAAAGCCCGGTCTCCCATGGTCCTTAAATATAACGGTGCAGCAGGATTTTATGATTACAGGTACATCATTATGTGTACCATGATTTCATATTGAATTGTATAACTCCAATGAGCTTTGTAGGGTTGTACAGACATCTAAACAATATCTGAAGTGTATAGAACACATTTACCGGTAGCCTAAAATTAAGCTTAGTTTGCTTTATGTGAACATTTGTAGACATAAAACTAGTCAAAGATGGGAAAAATGTCAGAGTTTAGCCAACATGGGAAAGAAAAGAGCATACAGTAGTTTGTGAACTAACAAGCCACACTAACGATGCCACAACATAACGTGTTTCATTGTCTTTATAACGATGCCACAACATAACATGTTTCATTGTCTGTTTTTATTTTAGTGTGAATAAAAAGGTTATTTGTTTGTTTTTTATCAATTTTTGCACAATTCGCAATTGAGGTCTGTGTATCTTATATGTGAACTATCAAACTGATGATTAACCACAAAGTGCTTTGATGAATTATAGGCAGCAATGGCGCATTGGTTGAAAACAGTGCGCTAATTGGATTTTGCCAAAAATTGATGAATCAACATTTTATCAATGTCACATGTTAGAGATATAATCCTGAAGTTTTGAAGCATGTTTCTGAGCAGTACCAACAACTAACAATGATTTTGAGCAGAAAAGTCCAAAAATGTTGCTCTTTTCTCCGTGTGTTAAGCTGTTTTTAAGACCAGCTTGGAACTCGCAATAACCAAATGTGATTTGATGTTTTCTTCCTTTTTTTTTAAATGATGTCAAGAAATCCTCATTAGAATGCACCACAAATCAAGATTCACGTTTTTTTTAATTGTCATTCGCATCACATATGGTACATGAGGTGGAATGAAATTGTGCACTCAAGGTCCCAGTTACACCCAAAAATAGTAACAATATAAAGTATAAAAAGAAACAACAGTATATAAAGATCTAAGATATAGGATTAGATTAGATGGGAAAAATGGGATTCAGACCAATTCTCCATGGGTTATCCCACTTAGCAAGACAAATCAACCCATATTTCTTGAACTAGTCATGATATCTAGATGATTGCGGTTCAAATTTTAGCTTAAAAAGCCAGGAATCATAAAATGTGCTTTAATTAGTTTGACCAAATATGACTTCATCCTTGGTCCAATGTGATGGGTCACATATACTGTATTTGCAGTTGTTTGGTAATCATCTACCAGTAAATTACATTATAAGGACTAAACTACTGTACTTGTTTAGTCTAAACGTGAACTGGATGTAGTCAGACATGTTAAGGCCTAAATAAAAGTCATGGTTAGACTTGAAAATGAACATTAAAAGGGTTTATTTTATTTGTATTTCTCCTCTCGTCTTCTAACTGCAGGGCAGCTCAGCGACTGGAGCTTAAAGGTGTTCAGGCTTACAGTGACTTGGAGGGGTTGCAGGGGCTGCACACTTTACCTACAGCCATTGTAGACTACAGAGGGGTGCGCCTGTCTGCTCAGGGTCTGGCTCCTGGTCTAGAGGGCTCAGAGCCAGACCAGGAGGCTTCTCCTGCATCGAGGTGGGCTAATGTTTCTATGAGACGGAGCGGTGTTGGGTGTTTTATTGTGATTTTACTGCTAACTGCTTTTCTCTGCCTGTGTTTAGAGGTTTGCTCTACGGGGTGAACGCAGGGCCCCAAGAGTCCCCCCATCGCCGACAGCTGCTGTCGCTCTTGGCTCACGCCGCTAAATCTCTTTCGATTCAGAGACATGTTGTTGTGGGGCCCAACAGTCACCAGGTCCCACTGTTCACATCAGTGGATGCTCAGGGGCTGCTGGGGGCTGACAGGAGGTTCTACTTACTCGATGTGTTCAGGACCTTCCCAGCTGATGCCAACTTTTGTCCAGAAGAGGAGACACAAACTCAACAGACAACTACTGAAGAAGAAGGGAGTAGTAAAAACAGTAAAGAAGAAGAGGAGAAGGAGGAGAAGAGTTGTGAGAAAGAAGGCTGGCCAGAGAATTATAAAACCACCTCTGGACTTCCAAAAAGTTTTCCTCACAGACTCTGTCGGCTGAGGCCAGAGCTGGTGCAGGCTTTCATTCAGCATAAGTGAGTTCAATATGACCAAAAGGAAGTCAGTAAAGTCTATTTAAAATATACATTTTTAAATCCATCTAAAAAAGCTAAGTCTGGTCCTCTGGACATTCAAAAATGCAAAAATTGCTTCTTTTTTTTTGTTGCTTTTTTTTAAATTCAATATCCAGAGGACCAGACTTTGCTTTTTTAGATTTTTCTACCTGGATTATTGAGCATGCATCAGGGTATTTTTAAATCCAGTTTCTTATTTTGTTTACGTTTTTAGACATTGCTTGTTCACCCAGCGTGTCAGGGAGAAGTTGATTGAAAATGGAGGTTTTGAAGAATGTGCAACAGCCAGTAAGAAGTGTTTTAGCACATTTAAACAAATGCAAGTCCAATCTAAGGTTGTTTAATACATTTAATATTAGCTCAGTTATTTTATTCTTGCAGACGACTCTCGGGCAACGGATGCAGTGCGAGCTGCGTGTAAAGAAGTGGGATCAATTAGCGACATTATCTTTGAGATGCGATTCAACCCAAATGTTTTCTCTCCAGGTGTGCAATCTAACTATGCACTCACAGAAAGTAATACAAACACAAAGTTGAGCCAGTCTAACAAGGCGCATGCCGCCTGTGTTTTGTATAGGGATACGTTTTCCTCCCAGTGAAAGTGCAACGACAGAGCTGCAGGAGAGGTTACTGAGAGAAGCTGCAGCTTTCATTGTCACACACCAGATACCGGCCTTTGTGAGTGTCTCCACTCTGTTAGAATCATGTCACAGGCATGTTATATGTTCAAATTAAATCAGTTCACCTTATGTTTTTGCAGTTGAAAGGTTGCCACCAGAGCAATGAGGTGCCAATGGATGGCACTTCTCTAAAACAGGCACTGCACATAAGAGGCATCAACCTGCGGTACTTGGGGCACATCGTCAAAGCTATTGCCCAATCAGAACACAAGGAGCGCCTGAGGCATATACTGGTTTGTCTATTTTTCTCTCTAAATCTAAATAAATTTTAAAAAATCAATAATGCAGCTGCCTTTTATCTGGAATATCTCTTTGTCTTCAACAGCGATCAGTGATGGGTGACATTTTTATCCGCTCAACAAAACGAGTGTTCAACCATTTCCTCCAGGTAGTATACTTTGCTCTATAATTAATAATCCCTGTTTTTAATCTCCAAACACCGTCACGGTAGAGGTGGTGTGGCTTCACATCAGAAAATGAAAGGCAGTCTCTAATCGTGTCTTTGTAGGGTGTAGACGTGCCGAGTCTCGCTGCAGCCATCAGCCATTTCCTCGACTGCTTGTTGGTTCCCCACTTCACTCCCTCTCCTGTGGGGGAGGAGACCAAGAAAAAGTCAAGGCGGCGCGGTCGCAGCACCGGGACATCTGAGAACATGCCCTGGAGCACGCTCACGGGAGCCGAGCTGTGGAATCTGGTCTGCCAAGATGCTGTTGAAACTTATGACATCTCTGACAGTCTTGGGTGAGTTCACACAGTTCTTGTTACCGTATTTTTCGGAGTATAGGTCACACCCGAGTATAGGTCGCATTGTCCAATTATTGCCAAAGAATTGGAAAAATCCATATATAGGTCGCACCTGAGTATAGGACACACCTACGTCAAAATGTGGACCGTGTTTAGCTCTACTGCAAATGTCTTCCACAGGAGCGCACAGCAAGGCTTTTAAGAAGATTAACACTTAAAAACAATTAATTGTTTGATAAAAATTATAGCAAATATATGTCTGAGCTGAACTTTTCTTTAATAAATGAATAATTTTAGCAGGATAAACACCTAAAAATATACATTTGTTAGCTGACATTATTGTAAGAGTGTGTCTCAGTTTAATTTTTGTTAATAAATGATTACAAATCAGCTTATTTTATAAAAAGCCATATATAGGTCGCACCTGAGTACAGGTCGCAGGCCATGAAAAAATGATAAAAAGGTGCGACCTATACTCCGAAAAATAAGGTAAGTAAAAACAGAATGCAGTGATATGCAAAACTTCATAAACCCAGATTTTATTCACCATGGAACATAGGAAACATCAAAAGACTAAAATAAGACATTGCGTCATTTTAAAAGATAAAAAGCTCCTTTGGAACTTGATGGCAGCAACGCAACTTGAAAAATTTAGGATGGGGCAACAAGAGGTTGCAAACGTTAATAAAAAAGCTGGAACTTTTTGAAACTGTGCAAATGGGTGTTCACTAGACCGAGCACTTTGGCCAACGGTGTTGTTTTAAAGTGCTTTATAAATAAAGTTGTATTGTATTGTTTTGAAATAGTGATTTAAAGAAGTTGAATCGATGGGCAGCGCTGCCAGCTACCAGCCAGTGAAAAATTTGGAAAAATAATGGAAAAATTTCCAAAATAATGGTTCTCAACCTAAAAAAAATTGAAAGACTTTAAATCTTCCATCATCTACAATTCATATTATCATCAAAATATTTTCAGAATCTGGAGAAATCTCTGAGCTCAAAGGACAAGGCTGAAAGTCGACGTTGGGTGCACGTGCTCTTTGGGCATCTGATTCTATTAGATGTCACTGAAGACTCAGGAACAATTCCACAAACCATGTTCTGTAAATACAGTTTGCTGCGGCATCCACAAAATGATGGTTAAAGCTCTATCGTGCAAGGAGAAGCCATATGTGAACACCCTTTAGAAACACCAGTCTTCTTTGGGCCAAACCTCATTTTATATGGACTGAGGCATGAACACCATGTCCTCTTTAGTAAAGAGGAGAGGGCCCATCCAGCCTGTGATCAGTGCACAGTTCAAAAGCCTGTCTCTCTGATGGTATGGAGGTGCATTAGTGCTTTTGGCATGAGCAGCCTACACTGGAAAGGCACCATCATCGCAGAACAGTAGATACATTTAGATTAGATTTAGAACATATACTCCCATCCAGACGTCTATTTCAGGGAAGGTCTTGCATTTTTCAGCAAAACAAAGTTAAACCGCACACTGAATCCATTACAACAGCATGGGTCATCTAATAGAAGAGTCCATGTGCTGAACTGACCTGCCTGCAGTCCAGACCTCTGAACTGTCTGGGTCTAAAAAGACCTGGGACTGTTGAACAGCTAGAATCTTCAGCAGCTGCTCTCCTCAGTTCCTAGATGTTTACAGATTGTTGTGATAAGAAGAGGGGAGGCTTCACTGTGAGGAACATACATGGACCTTTACTGAGATATGTTTCTATTGTACAGCACTTTGGTTGGCCTCGTTGCTGTTTTAAGTGCTCTATAAATAAATTGGTATGGTATGGTATATGTTGCTGCCATCAAATTCAAATGGCCTTTTTCAACTAAAATAATTTGTATAATTATTTCAAACATTAGAAATTAGAATTCCATTAGAAATAAAATAGTTTTTTGAGATTTACAAATCATTGCATTCTGTTTTTATTTACATTTTACACATTATGCCAGCTTTTTGTTCTTGGGATTGTAGTTTTACAGTTACAAGTTCAAGGTTTAATTCTTCTTTTCATGTGACAGCTCTGGTCCAAACTACCTGGTGGAGCATTACGGTCTTCAAAAAGTCTCTCTGCTCAGAGAATTCTGCATAAAGACGGGAGTGCAGGTATCAGACACATAAAACGTGGATTTAGTGCATTATACTGAAATAATTACAAAAATTAGCCAGGAAATAAAAAACTAAAATTTTCAATTTTTTCTGTCCACCAGTTGAGACTGAGAGACTACTTCTTTGACAACCAAAGCAAAGTCCCCATCAGTCCAGATGACATCCTCAACATCTTCCCTGTGGTGAAACACATTCACATGCCCATTGTGGATGCTTCAAAAGCATATTGTGCTGCACAGAACTCCATTCAGAAGGGTAGATCTAAAAATAAACACAGCAGCTTTGCTCAACATTTACTTTTGGTTAGATCTCTTTCAAATGTATTATCATTTCACTTTTTGTGCAAAATGGTTGTGGGTTTCTTATTCCAGGTCTGCTGGATCAGGCCCATGAACAATTGAAGGAGGCAGCCTACCTGTTTGGCAGAGTGTGCGATGATCTGCACCCCGAAGCGTGTTATTGCCACAGCCTGCTGGCTAAAGTGACCTATCTGCAGGGGAAGACAGCTGAGGTGTGGCCACTCCTCCACAACCATGCACACACAGGGGAAAGTTACATCTTCACTGAACAAACTTAATGACAAACACGTTATTTTACTTGCATGAACCAATTATGGGTGGCTGTGGTTCAGGTTGTTTATCAACAAGTGTCACTTTTCTGTGGATTAGTCCCAAATACATCATGGACTGCTGGACTAATGTTAATGAAACTGAGGAAACTAAAACCAACCCAAATCAAGTTCGCAGCAGACAAACTTTAGAAAACACAAAGATGCCTATAGTTCAATCAGTTATACAGATACTCTGCCAAAATTTGAAGTAGTAGTAGCTGAGAGTCATTCACAATTTCAGAATGCTTTATTACACTGAATACCATATTTTCCGGAATATAGGTCGCAGCTTTTTATCATTTTTGCATGCCCTGCGACCTATATTCAGGTGCAACCTATTTATGGCTTTTTATAAAATAAGCTGATTTGTAATCATTTATTAACAAAAATTAAACTGAGACACACTCTTACAATAATGTCAGCTAACAAATATATTTTTAGGTGTTTATCCTGCTAAAATTATTCATTTATTAAAGAAAAGTTCAGCTCAGACACATATTTGCTATAATTTTTATCAAACAAATAATTGTTTTTAAGTGTTAATCTTCTTAAAAGCCTTGCTGTGCGCTCCTGTGGAAGAGACATTTGCAGCAGAGCTAAACACGGTCCACATTTTGACGTAGGTGCGACCTATATTCAGGTGCGACCTATATATGGATTTTTCCAATTCTTTGGCAATAATTGGACAATGCAACCTATATTCAGGTGCGACCTATATTCCAGAAAATACGGTAATAATAATTGCTAATCAGTTTGCCTTTTTCTTGTTTTTGTTCAGGCTCGCCGTGTACAGCTGAAAACAGTGGTCATCAGTGAAAGGGTGCTTGGCTTTGACCATCCCAACACTATTCAGCAATATGTGAGTACAGTTGCACATTTCAATATCTACACCTCTATCCAATTGTCACAGTGTGATTAATGTAATTGTGGCTTTATCCACAGACCCTCCTGGCTGTGTATGCGTATGCTGGAGGGGAGACGGCCCTGGCTCAGAAGTGTCTTCTCAGAGCTCGTCTGCTGATGCTGACAGTCCACGGAGAAGACCACCCGTACACTGCAACACTGGACGTAGGTTCCAGCAGTTTAAAATAGTCACTGCATGTTTGTGCAAAAACTTACGATGGTGCAATAAAAGAAGAAATTCCATTTTTGCACCGTTCACGACCTTCTGTTTCCCTGCAGAACTGCCTCGGTCTGGTGCTGGCAGATCAGACGGGACCATTTTTAAAGAACGCTCTGAGACTGAACACTTCCTTCTTTGGAGCTACAGATCTGCACACTGCTCTCAGGTAAGATCTCACTCAAAGCTCACCTGTCATCACTTACCATCAAAGGTGTCGCCTGTGCATGTGTGTTTGTGTCTGTTAGCAAATTATCTCATTAAACACTGGACTGATTTGAATTATTTAAAAAAAAAATAATCATTGCATGTACTTTGTACATCTACGACCAAATAACACTTTGAGTCAACAATGGCTATATCTCAGTCAATATAACCGATGAGCTAAAATTTGATGTGGTTAGACAGGTGGCAGGCAGTCCTTATTTATCTTATTGAAATCACTGCTGTTTCTCTTGCTTCATGCTTCCATGCAGTCAGCACCTGTTGTCCCAGTGGATGTGCAGTAAGGGTGACTACAGAGGTGCCATGACACACGAGAAAGAGGCTCTGTCTGCTTTCACCTCACTGGTTTGTAACCATGTGTGACAGAGTAAACATGGTAGACAGGTTGTGTGAGCATGTCATCTTATGCTTATTTTTTTATTGTAGTTTGGGGAGGATCATCCTCAGACTCACTGCAGCAAAGAGTTCCTGAGCACCATAACCAAGCAGGCGGTGAAAGTAGAACGCTCTCTCAGAAAGGCAGGAGCTGAGTCCACTGAACAAATCGTAGAGGTATGGATGGGAGCTAATGTGCTTATGTTTATTAAATTTGTTCCTTTTTTTTTTTAACAAAAAACACAATACAAAGCAATCCCATAAATGATAACGTACAAAATATAAAAAAATGAAAGGTAGCAGAAAGAAGAAAAAAATCTTATTATATCTGCCCCTTTTTTCAAACAATCATTTCAAACAATGATAATATTCCAGTAACAGTACAAAATGAATAACTCTTTCTAATTTTCTAACTAATAAAATACACATTACGCTATTTCATATATATATACCGGTATATATATATAAGAGCTGTAAGAATTAAAAATGCCAAGTCCATGTTTATGATCAAAATG
>JBBPBX010041142.1:5304-16857 GCA_038048925.1 Garcialebias charrua
ATATATATATATATATATTAATTATTTTTCCTGACAGTTCTTTAGGTTTGTTCTCCTTTGTATAGTTGGTTTGTTTATCCAGAACAGTATTTACACTTTAAAGTACTGAAAGTTTAACAGAATGTAAAGGGTTACACAAAGTATTTAGAAATAACACTAATATGCAAAACATATTGAAAATAGTTATATGGTACTTATTTTAATACAGAAATGTACAATGTTCTGCACCATTTATCTAATTAACTTACTGTTGTTACATACATGTAGTGGTTGCTTTGCTAGCACAGTTAAACAGAAAGTAGGTTTGTCAGTTCTTTTTTTTTTTTTACTGAACTACATAATATCACGTCAGCAACTTATTCTAGAGTCAAGGAGGACCCCAGAGAATCTATTACAGCCACATTCACAGGCCAAGTAACTTGTGTAGTGAGCTTGTGAACAAGTTCATGGTGTAGACTATTTTCTTCCGATTCTATTTGCAACATTGGGCTTTAAAGGTTATAGCTGTGACTTTCACACTGTTTTGCTGGGGGTATCAATTTTTAAATCCAATTTCTGGTAGCCCAAAGCATCATTTAGGTTTACAAGGGTATTGTGTAGGCATGGCTTGGTAAATTCACCCTGTTATTAACCCATACCTTTGACAGGCTTTGAGAGAAATCACAATAGTCTTTTCAGAGAGCACATTCTTTCTTGGGACCAGCAGAGAGGCAAAATGAAAGGACAGTGAAGGAGGTGTCATTGTGTTTTAGGGCAAAATACTCAGGTCACACAGAAGAACACTCAAGGAGGAAAAAGGGCGGAAGATAAAAAAGGAATAGGTAGAAAGGAAAAACCGAAAGGGCAATTGGGGTGAAAAGAGGATCCAGAGTAGGAGGAGATGAAAGGTAAGAGGGTGGATGCAAGGTGGAGATGAACGCTGAGGTGCAGAATAAGGGACAAGGGATTGGGGGTGATGAGAGTTGACAGGACAAGAGAAGTGGAAGAGGGAATGAGAGGAACAGAAGGGGAGACACAGGAACAGAAAAACCCATCAAGGGGACTCATGGGGGAGGAAAAAGGTTGTAAACAGAGAAAGACAGAGATGCAGAGAGGAGCTGAGGAAAAAAGACAAGGACAGACTGAGACAAAGAAACTTGACAGTTGCCTTCTGCACATCAAGCTAAATGTCATCATAAAGCAGTTCAGCCACAGTGACAACTTAACCAACTGTTTCTTTAACCTAACAGATAAACAGATTGGTCTCTTTTGGATAAAATATGTGGAAAACTGGGATATTTTTCACAGTCTGTGTTTTTTCTTTATTTGATTTAGTTGTTTGAGTTCATCTTTTGTTCCCTTATGTGTTTATGTTTTTTTTTTTTACTTTTAAGTTCTGCTGTATTTTCCTGTTCACTTTAAATTTTAATTTTTGTTTGCAATTTTGTATCTGTTGTTATTTATTTTTTATTTTTTATGTTATATTCTGGTTTTGGTCTTTGTTTCTAGTGCCTCTTCTCATGTATCCTCAATCACTTCCTCTGTGTTTTTCGATTTACTGGTAGTCTGCCACCCTCACCTGTCCCTGATCTGTAATCACCCCAGGTAGTTCTTGCTTAAGTTTCATTAGTGTCTCTTTGTATGCTTGCTCCTTTTTAGTTCATCGTTAGTCTTTCATGCCATCATTGGTCCTCATTTGATGTCCTCTGTGTATTTTCAAGGATTCAAAGTTCAATATTATCATTCGCACCACATCTGGCACATGAGGTGGAATGAAGCTGTGTACACAGGGTCCTGGTTACATCCAGCAAAAGTATAAAATGTAAAGCACATATAGTAATAAGATCTAAGAAATTAACTAAAAATATGCTCAGCACTAGTAGCATAAAAACCAAATGTCAAACGGCAGCACGAACATTAGTCTGTGTGAGCAGATGAGTACGAATTAACATAGCAACGTGAAATAAATCAGCGGCATGATGGGATTTTTTTCACAGTGATTATCCTGGTGAGATTCATGAGTCTAACAGCTTCAGGGTAGAAGTTGTTCCTCATTCTAGTGGTTCTAAATTAATGCTCCTCAATCTCCTGCCTTAGGGGAGCGGGGCAAAACATGTGTGTGCTGGGTGAGTGGGGTCCTTCATGATACAGGTGGCCCTCTTCCTGCATGGAGGTGGAGGTATTTTAGTTATAATAGCATTTTTCAGCACTTTTTGCTTAACAGCCACTAATAAAGTATTTTTTTTTTTTTAGGTTTACCGTAACTTCGGGTTCCTTCTTTTTAGTCTTCATTTGGGTCCAATCCTCTAGTTCCACCAACAAACTGACAATATTAGATGCATATAGAGGTTGTTCAGAAATGTAAACACCATACGCTGCTTTATTCTGTCCATCTGATTTTTTTTCCCTGTTGTGCAGATTGCCCAGTATATGAGAGTGTTAAATTTTACAGCTACTGTCTTCTCCAGAACTGGCACTGGTGCTTCAAATCTGGTGGAATTGGAGGGCCTTGATGATGGCTGTTGGATAGAGATCCAAGTCATTGTTTTTTTCAAATTATTGTTTGATTTCATTTGTTTACATCAAGAAGGAAGCAGGGGAAAGAGACCTTGGAAAAGCTGTTCAGTCAATACACTGGTGTTAAAATAAATACATTACGATACATTTTCCGGTGTCTTGCATGAACATGTTTTAATGAAATGACTCTTACTTTGTAGAATACAAGTAAAATCTATGATTAGATTAGTGTGATAATTAGATTATTGTTTGTGCAAACAATGTCAGTTTATACACATCAGCACAAGATTAAAATAGAATACAAAATAGCTTATTTTCTCACACGGGCTTTAGGGCATCTTGAACTTGTTCATGTGATGATACCGGGCTAAATCTTAACTTTTTTTCTTTTTTTTTTTTTACTGTCAGCCAATTATTACACTAATCCTTTTTATCATAACAGAGCACTGTTTGCTCCACAGGATATGAAACATCTGATGGTGTCCTTTATATTTCCATAGAAGACGGTGTCAGACATTAATTACAGAGACCTTGTGTCATCACTGTAGGGACACAGCTTTCACAGGTCACTGTATGTAGGAAGTGAAATGAATCTCTCACACTCACAGCATGTAACCTTTTCCAGGAGCTGTTGAGCCGAACCAGACAAATCAGGGCTGAAGGTGAGGCCCACCGGGTTTAGAAAATGTACCTCGTTGGACCCACATCAAATTAGTTTGTGCATATTAATACTGGTGTCAGTTTTATTTGTCACACTGGTCAGTGTCATTCTGTCTCAGCAAGATTTATGAGACCACTTTTGTTTCATCATGTGTTTTCTTTTTTTGGTGAAATCCGTACAGTAATTGTACAACAGCTTTTACAATATGCACTAAATTATTGAACCATTGGGTTATACTGTACACTTTTAAATAAACACACAACTGGTTGGATCAAGCATCTATCAGTCAACCAGTTTTGTTGACCAACTTGATTAGGTGACCCAACTGTGGTTTACTGTTTAGGTGCGTAAATGTAAAAGCTGCTTCAAATGACAAAGATACAAATTAATCCAGATTTGTTCCTTGGTCATAATTAAAGAGTTTAGATCTTAAGTAGATGCATTTCTGTTTCAATCTGGTAAAACTCTGAAGAATCAACCTTTGTCCCAAAAAAACTGTATCTCTGAGAAGGCATTATGCAAGTTTTTAGACCTTGGCTCCAATGCAGACTTCATAATATTGAGTGTTTTAATAGACCATGGTCAAAAATGTCACCAAACTCAAAAACCTAGGCATCACAAATACTATATGTGAAAGAGACGGGTCCTNTCAGCTGATAGTTTGTAGGAATCATCTTGTTGGAGCTGAAATCCTGATTTGTGTCAAACTGTTTGTTGGTCATTTTCATGGATTCAGCTGAAGACAGCTAATTTTTATTTATCTCTTTTAGACGTGTAACGAAGAGCCCACAGATCTGAGTTGTGTAGAAACGCTGATTTTTTTTTTTTTTTACAGAAAACATTTTTAAAAAGCTGAAGAATGTCCGTTAAACGATCTCACCGACATCTGGGCGCTGTGAAGAAAATAAATGAGGAAGGACTGAAGACTTTTGCACAGAAGCGTAACTTAAAAACCAAAATTTTAGACTTCTAATCATGTTTACAGTTAGATATTTTATTTTGACTTGGATCACAATCCTAAAGGATCATTATGGAATAAAACTGATTCATCGAGTCAAACGAGTAACTCTGTTTACAAAAACAACAACAAACAAAACTTTACGAGCTGTAAACAAGCCTGTTGAGTCAAACAGAACAAAACTAATTCTGGAAATACAATGCTGAGTTACGAATAACAGCTGAAGAAGCTAAAGCTGAACTGAAAGCTAAATGCTAAAAGTAGTAAAAATTAAAAAAAGGGTTGTAAGCTCCAGGTACTGTAAATAAAAAAAAAGGTTTAATCCTGATTTGATTACGGCA
Organism: Garcialebias charrua; assembly: GCA_038048925.1. Taxonomy (NCBI): domain Eukaryota; kingdom Metazoa; phylum Chordata; class Actinopteri; order Cyprinodontiformes; family Rivulidae; genus Garcialebias; species Garcialebias charrua. The sequence continues at coordinate 9,761 of JBBPBX010041142.1, forward strand.
TTACGGTCACCATGGCGACTGCACACCTGAGTCTGCCACTACTGTTAATGAGAGATAAAAATGCAAATTGAAAAGTAAACCTCAAACAAAGAGTCAGTGTGTGAAAGTTGTCTGTAGAAAAACTAGCTTAAACCCAGCCAACATGCATAGGTGGGCCCCACATGGGGTTATTGTGGGCTAGTTGGGTAATGAGTGGGCATGGGATTTATCTGGGCTAACTGCATGAGACCCATATGGTTATCCCATAAAGGAACCCATTTTGTGAGCCCTGTTGGGCTAAATATATGGGTCCTATACAGGATTAATGTGGGCTAACTGGCAATGGGACAGAAATGGGCAATTTTATATGGGACCCATGTGGTTTTAGTATAATGGGCCCAGCATGGGAAGCCCATGTGGGCAGACTGTATTTATCCCAAGTGGTATCAATGTGGGCTCACCTTACATGGGTTCAACCTGGGCATGGATATATAGGGCCCATTACATTTTTATGTGGGCTAACTGGGAATGGGACATAAATGGGCATTATTATATGGGACCCATGTGGTTTTAGTATAATGGGCCCAGCATGGGAAGCCCATGTGGGCTAACTGTATTTATCCCAAGTGGTATCAATGTGGGCTCACCTTACATGGGTTCAACCTGGGCATGGATATATAGGGCCCACTACATTTTTATGTGGGCTAACTGGGATTGGGACAGAAATGGGCAATATTATAAAGGACCCATGTGGTTTTGGTATAATGGGCCCAGCATGGGAAGCCCATGTGGGCTAACTGTATTTATCCCAAGTGGTATAAATGTGAGATCACCTTACATGGGTTCAACCTGGGCATGGATATATAGGGCCCACTACATTTTTATGTGGGCTAACTGGGAATGGGACAGAAATGGGCAATATTATATGGGACCCATGTGGTTTCGGTATAATGGGCCCAGCATGGGAAGCCCATGTGGGCTAACTGTATTTATCCCAAGTGGTATAAGAGTGGGCCGACCTTACATGGGTTGAACCTGGGCATAGATATATAGGCCCCAGTTTAATTTTATTTGGGCTAACTGGGAATGGGACAGATATATGCATCAGTATATGGGACCCATGTGATTTTAGTATAATGTGCTCAGCATGGGAAGCCCATGTGGGCTAACTGTATTCATCCCAAGTGGTATAAATGTGGGATCACCTTACATGGGTTCAACCTGGGCATGGATATATAAGGCCCAGTACATTTTTATGTGGGCTAACTGGGAATGGGACAGAAATGGTCATCATTATATGGGACCCATGTGGTTTTAGTATAATGGTCACAGTATGGGAAGCCCATGTGTGCTAACTATATTGACCCCAAGTGGGATAAGTGTCGTATAACCTTACATGGGTTCAGCCTTGGCATGGATATACAGGCCCCAGTTCATTTTTATGTGGGCTAACTTGGAATGGGACAGAAATGGACATCATTATATGGGACCCATGTGGTTTTGGTATAATGGGCCCGGCATGGGAAGCCCATGTGGGCTAACTGTATTTACCCCAAGTGGGCTAAATGTGGGATGATCTTACATGGCTTCAACCTGGGCATATATATATAGGCCCCAGCTCATTTTTTTATGTGGGCTAACTGGGAATGGGACAGACATGTGCATCAGTATATAGGACCCATGTGATTTTAGTATAATGTGCCCAGCATGGGAAGCCCATGTGGGCTAACTGTATTTATCCCAAGTGGTATAAATGTGGGATCAACAGATACAGATTTAAACTGTACATTGAATTTACATTTATAAATTCAATGTATATTTTTATAAATTCAATGTATATTTTAAATCTGTATCTGTTGATCAAAACCAACAAGAATTACAACTCATAGTGCCACAATCAAAAACTAAACTAAAAAACAGGAAGTGAACCGTGTTGATTTCCCATCATGCTTAGCGGTATATTAGTGTTCAATTATAGTTTAAATCTGTATCCGTTGATCAAAGCCAACAAGAATTACAACTCATAGTGCCACAATCAAAAACGGGGAGTGGACTATGTTGATTTCCCATAATGTTTAGCAGTATTTTAGTGTTCCGGGCTGCACCATGAGTCAGAAGGACATCTGTGTTATAGAACTGCCTCTTGTTAAAGATTGGGTATTATCTGTTGTGAGGCTCAGAGTGTTCTTTGAGTGTAACTCACACAATGTTAAGACAGAAGTCACAGAGTATGGTGCAATATACGTGCTCTCGGCAGGTTGGATCGGAAAATCCGACACATAAATTATGCTGGTAAGAACACACATGGGTCTGTAATGAGCCTCATGTAAATTAACCATCTGGGAACCACTGAAAGCCCAGACAGTGCCCATTATAGTCTATCCGGGCAAACCCACGTGGGGCCACCATGGAAACTGTGGACAAACCCACTTATAACCCATATTTTTAGCCCAGTTGGGACCCAGTTTAGTCTCAGGTAGATATTCTTCAAGGCACACACATGGGTTTTACATGGGTCTCATTTAAGTTAAACATCTGGGTCCCACTGAAAGCCCAGTCAGGGCCCATTAAAATCTATCTGGGCCAACCCATGTGGGGCCACCATGGAAACCGTGGACAAACCCACTTATTACCCATATTTTTAGCCCAGTTGGGACCCAGTTTAGTCCCAGGTAGATATTCTTCAAGGTACACACATGGGTTTTACATGGGTCTCATTTAAGTTAAACATATGGGTCCCACTGAAAACCCAGTCAGGGCCCATTAAAATCTATCTGGGCCAACCCATGTGGGGCCACCATGGAAACCGTGGACAAAACCTTTTGGGGCCCATGTTTTTTGCACATATGTATACCATATGGGGCCCACCTGTGCATGCTGGCTGGGAAGTAGAAAAAAAAAACACTGAAAATAAAATGCCAACTAAAAGTAGCAAAAAATACTATCAAAATGTAAAAAATTTAATAAAACATGTTGGCTAAAAGTCGAAACTTGTAAAGGACTAAAAAGTAGCAAAACTGTGTAGAAAAAATAGCTTAATAGAAAAAAAGCTAACATGAAAATACTGTAGCAAAATGCTACCTAAAAGCAACAAAACACTCAAAATGTAGCAAATTGCTAATTAAAGGTTCAGTATGTAATTTCTGGAACACGCTGGAACTTAGGAAAATTTTGAACAGACACGTTTCTGGTCCCTCCCCCTCAGAGCCATATATGGCTCTGTTACCCCTTTCTCTGCTGAAATTCAAATTCAAGCTCTGTTTTTATTGGCTGGTTACAAACTCTGTTTTTATTGGCTGGTTAACGGCGGGTCACTGTGGCTTTTTAGAAATGCTTTTAGAGAAGCAAGGGGACAATAGTTTTTTTCAGAGATTACTTGTCTAAAATCAGTATGTCAGGAGGTAGTGACAGAGTGAAGAAATATGTTAAAAATATATTGTTAGAAAAGTTACATACAGCTCCTTTAAAGAGCAGATGTTTGGATGAAAGTAGCTTAAATCAGGAATATGTTAACTGAAAATGGCCAAATGCTAGCTCACAGTAACAAAACACTCAAAATGTACTTAAAAAGCAGAATGTTCGCTAAAGGTTAGTAGAAAAACAATAGCTAAAAAATGACGACAGGCTACAGTTTATCTTTTTGTTTTTAGCTAAAGTTACTTGGAAATCACAAAAAAAAAGACAAAACCCCGATTCTGCATCAACAACAAATCGGGCACGACAGCTTCGTGTCTCGTTCAGAGCCTCGGCTGAATAAAGTCAAACGTTCTTCTGACAGGATCCAGCACATTGTTGCTGCTGGAGGATCCAGAGGCGCTTCTCTTTGATCGGGGGGCTCGGGCACCCCCCATTCCACCAAATGCCCCCCACCCAGTGCGTCCTCTCCAGAGCTCAGCCAGCTCTCGTAAAGCCAGGATGCCAGACAGATGTGGCCTGCTGTGTTCGGCTGCAGCCGCTCCCAGACGAGCGTCTCGCTCCAGAGACCCGCCCGCTCAGTCGTTGGCCCCCAGCCCGAACAGCTCCAGCAGCTCCTTGTTGTCCGGCTCGATGAGGTCAGCCGGCTTCTCGCCGCAGTCGTTCTCCAGCTCGGGGTCTGCACCGAGCGACAGGAGGTAGCTGAAACAGAAGATGTAGAGAGTAGTTTTAGTCATCTTGATCCAGTTTAAATCATTTTAGCTTTAATAAATCTGAAAACATTCTGAAGAGTCCACGTCAGCTGACGTCCAACAGAACTTTATTAAAAAATAGAAGCCAAAAAAACCCTGAACCCTGATTTTATTAAATAAGGAGAACCAATATTAAAATAAATGTTAAAGCTGCTGCCTGTGGAGTGTTACGGTCACCATGGTGACCACACACTTGCATCTGCCGCTGCTGTTAATGAGAGGTAGACACAAATGCAAACTGAAAACTACGCCTCAAACAAAGAGTCGGTGTGTGAAAGTTAAAAGTCCGATTTTTAAACTTCTTGATCCATAAGCGGCTGAAGACTTTCTTGGCGATATGTTTGATGGATTTTTAATCTCCGGAGTGTTTTATGTAGGAGATGCGACAAGTTGAAAAGAGTTTTTAGTTCCAGTTGGAAGAGAAAGTTTTATAATGGAACACAATCTGCACTTTTAGGTGGACTCTGGAGGGATTTGAGAGAAACCCATAACTGCAGCAGTGAGAGACACTGGGTGGAAGAAGACAGAAATAAATTCATTTTTGATTTGTAATCTGTAGAAATGCACAATATTGGACTTTTGGCTGATATCCATGTTAAAACTTATTTGGCCGATACCAGTACCAATATTTTTTTCCCTCTAGACCAGGGCTCTGCAAACTTTATGATCAAAAGAGCCATTTCTGCTCCTTTGTTCACTAAATTAAACGTGTCAAGAGCCATAATACCTGCTACAACTGGGATTCTCAACTGGCGGCCCACAGACCACTTCAAGTTTGTTGGAGGGCATTTTGCTGGACAGTTTATTAAAATAAAAAATCTAATAATTTTTAACATTTATTGAAATTTTTACACTAAGACAAAATAAAAGACAAGATTCTTGTAAAGAAGGAAAACTAGTTTTTGCGGACTTTCTAAAAACTAAAACAATAATATGCATTCTTATGTGATTTTTATTTATTTATTGTAGACAAATTACATATCCTATACTTTGAAGAAATAAAACATAAATTGAAAGCGAGTTTTACTCCTTGTAATGCTTCTAGTATTTATATATTTGCAAAATAAATTACCGGTACATGAAAACTGCTAAAACTACCCTTTTTAGTTGTTATAACAACCAATACAATTCAGTTTGATGTAAGAGTTGGTCAAAGCTTGAAGGAGCCGCATGTGGTTCCAGTGCCGCATGTTGCAGACCCCTGCCCTAGACTGTGCACAGCTTTCTTTGCTGTGGAATTAAAATACTACATTATTCTGCATGGTCTTTGTCAGTTTGGCCTGTTACCAAAAGCAGATGCCAAAACTTCAACTTGGATTATGTTTAATGTCAAATGTATTCATGACATTTACTCCAACACTAACTCGTGCAAATTTGTAAATTTTCACACATCTAAACTCAACGGCACGCGTGACGTCATAACGTCGTGCTGTTGCAGACTATGGCAAGCCCTTTTAACATTAAATCGGATTCATGGCACTTCAATTCCAGATATCTGAAATTGAATTATGACTAGTCATAATAGCTATTCAAGATATCTTGAATTACATTTTGACTAGTCAAAATTCGTATTTGAGATATCTCTAATTACATTCTGACTAGTCAAAATGACGTCAGATTTTCCATTGAGTTGACGAGGCTTCAATTTAAGATTTTACTAGTCGTAAATACAATTCTAGATATCTCTAAGTTAATTTTGACTAGTCATAATTTGCTTTCAAGATATCTCGAATTTAGTTTTGACTAGTCATAATTACAATTACAGATATCTTAAATTACATCATCATTTAAGATATCTTAAATGTATTTATGACTAGTCAAAATGTATTTATGACTAGTCAAAATGTAATTCAAGATATCTTAAATAGCTATTATGACTAGTCATAAATCAATTTCAGATATCTAGAACTGTACTTATGACTAGTCAAAATTCCTTTTAAGATATCTTTAAATGAATTCAAGATATCTTAAATATTTTATCATGTAGACGGCGTTTCTATTTAAGATATCTAGAATTCACATTATGACTAGTCAGAATGACGTACGAGATATCTTGAATTATAATTTTGACTAGTCACAATGACACAGTTTTACGCAGGCGGAAATAGGTCCGCTAAATCTTGTCAGGAGGACCCATGTCAGGTCTGTCCAACCATAGATATCATATATACACTAGATACCGCATAGCTTGCTCCGGGGCAGGATTTAGGGCGGCCATCTTGAAGGCGTCCACCGCTCCACTCAGCCTTATGTATTTGGCTGGCACAATAAAGTATCAGCGCATTTAATCAATCATAACACGCTGAATAGTAATGCTATTGTCACATGTTTAAATTTTAGGCATACAGCTATTAAAACTGCATGTATAGGAACGTTTAGTTTAGCATATTTAAATATTTTTGGTGGAATACAATACTGTACTTTAATATATGTTTAGAAAGATACAACCAAAGATGCAATTTATTCACACACACATTATGTATACATATTCAGATACTGTAATAATACATATATATTCAGATAAGCATATATATAACTATATAAATACATACTACAGTATATATAAATATATATATATATATATATATAAATATATATATATATATATATATATATATATATATATATATATATATATATATATATATATATATTAGATATACAGTATATATATATAATATATACAGTATACACACACATATATATATGCATACACAGTACACACATATGTGTGTGTGTATATATGTATATACAGTATATATATATATACACATATATATAAGATATACAGTATATATATGTATATATATACAAATATATATACACACACACACATATATATATATATATGTGTGTGTGTGTATATATTTGTATATATATACATATATATATACTATATATACAGTATATCTTACATATATGTGTGTATGTTTAAATGTACAGTATATACAG
>JBBPBX010041142.1:17223-29007 GCA_038048925.1 Garcialebias charrua
GACTCTTGACCTGAGGGGAGGGGGATAGCTGAGAGTTGTTAAGGGGGACGAGAAGATGTTCTGATTTTAAAATAGAGTTTTTGGTACCAACAAGAATGATTTCTGTTTTGTTACTGTTTAGTTGAAGGAAATTGTTAGAAAACCAGTGATTTAGCTCAATGAGACAGTCGGTAAGGATGGAGGGTGGATGGGTGGAGTTTGGTTTTGTTGACAAGTAAAGCTGTGTGTCATTAGCATAACAGTGGAAATGGACGCCGTATTTCTGGAAGATGTGACCTAGAGGTAGGAGGTAAATGATGAAGAGGAGGGGTCAGAGGACAGAGCCTTGGAGGACACCCGTGGAGACGGGGGAGGACTGGGAACGAAAGGATTTAATCTGAATGAATTGAGTGCGGTTGGAGAGTTAAGAGTTGAACCAGTCTAACGGAGTACCTGAGATGCCAATGGAGTCTGTTGAGGAGGGTAGAATGACAGATGGTGTCGAAGGTAGAACTTAAATCAAGGAGAATGAGGATGGACAGAAGACCAGAGTCAGCAGCAAGAAGAAGGTCGTTAGTAATTTTTATTAGAGCTGTTTCGGTGCTATGGTGGGGGCAAAAACCAGATTGAAACTCTTCATAAATGTTATTGTTGGACAGGTGTGAGTGAAGTTGACTAGAAACAACTTTTTCAAGAACCTTAGAAATAAAGGGCAGATTGGAGATCGGACGAAGATTAGTCAAGACCTGGTTTCTTGATGATGGGGGTGATGGCAGCAGATTTGAAGGCTGTGGGAACAATACCAGAGGCTAGGGAGGAGTGGATGATAGTGATGATAGAGAGCAGAGACGGGAGACAGGATTTAACAAGAACTGTAGGAAATGGATCAAGTTGACAGGATGAGAACTTTGGCTGTGTCTCAATACAGGGGCTGGGTCCTCATGACTGCATTTGTCGGCTACATACGTCATCGCCCCGCGCGGAGGACTGTCCCAATTCGAAGACTCCTCATGCGGCCGAGGAATGCGGCCTATTTCCTGTCGAAATCCGAGGATGCATCCGTGGATCCTTCAAGACGGAGGTTATCCCAGAATTCGTAGCGCCAGCAGAGATTTTGCGGGGGGTGGGACTTTCTGCGTGCAGGGGCGGGACTGCTGCGTGTTGTTGAGTCATCAGCTCGTTAACAACAACCTCAGCGCGAGCTGAATCTCATTAAAATTTAACTACAGAAACGACTAAAAAAAATTGTTAGCTGAATATATATTAGTGTTTCTGAGTTTAATGTTTGTTAATAACTGATTACAAATCAGCTTATTTTACACGTGTATAGCAAGGATTTTCTGAGGGGCAATCTGTTAAAACTCAAAGTGGACCTACAAAATGCAAGTTGCCCAGTAGGTCACTGCTTTAAGCATTGGGTTGGTGCGCAGATCCTTTTCTCAAAAGCTGGTTCGAATCTCACTCGGTACGGTTAAAACTTATTTTACATTTGATCCTTTTCTCAAAAGCTGGTTCGAATCTCACTCGGTACGGTTAAAACTTATTTTACATTTATTTTACATTTGTCTTTTATTTTTTATACAATACCTGCATGTGCATCCCTGCATCTATTAGTGTGTGGTTATGCATAAATGAGTAAGGCTTCTCTAAAAGAACATTCAATAGTGACCGTGAAGCATCAGAGATCCGTCCCCCAAGTCCCGAGGCAGACAAAGGGGGGGACCAGAGCCCAAGACCCCAAGAAGGACCCCGAGCTCAGAGCCCCCAGGGACACCCGAAAAAAATGAACCACTCACCCACCACCCAGATCTGACCATAGCGGAGAATCGGGAGGGCCTTACCAGCAACCACACACAATGACCCCCAGGGGCCAACAGCTACAAACACACAGGACCCCACTGGAGCCCATTGTACCAACGTAGCCCCAGGCCCAGGCGTCAAGGCCCGGGCACCAGGGATGCCCACCCCTCAGGCCCAGGCCCGATAGGACCAGAGGACCCCAGCCCCACCAGGCAGCCACCAGACCGAGCCGACATACGCCCAAGTGCCCAACCCCCAATACCGAGGGCCCCAAGCGCGCCGGCAGGCAAGGGCATACCCCTCCAGGGGGCCACGTGGCAGGAGCACAACACCAAGTAGCCTCAGATGTATCAAAGAGGGAGCACTCTAAGTCCCGGCCTGACAAATAGACATTCATACACAGATACAATCACACAAACCCACCCTCATCCTCAACCTCACTCTCTCAAAGACATATAATAATGACACATTCCATTAATAATCCCGATACGCACTCTATACCCCCCAGGTCCAAGACATGTACCTGCCCCCTACATGGGGCAGTCCATACCCAAACCCAGGAGATAGGCCCATTCATTCTGGGGTGGAGAGGAGCCGACATCCAAGATCCGGCCCAACCCGCGCTTAGCCGTCAGGACAGGACACCCCAGCCCAAGCAGCCCCAGGGAGACAGCCACGCCAGCCACGGCAAACCCCCAGGCCCTGAACCCCCCCATAGCCCAGGACAACACCCGACGGTCTGCCACTTTACCAGACCCCACCCCCAGAACGGCCGTCAGGGAGCAAGGGGGTTAAAAAAAACTAGACCTCGACACACCCATCCCCTCCCCCAGATGTGCTGTTGAAGTTTGTTGTAGTAAAGTGCAATTAAAAGGGAAAGAGAAGGAGCAAAGGCTGGAATAATGCCAGATTTCCCTTCAACCTAACTCTAAAACAAGCCCTTACTGTCTAAATTCATCATTGTAAGTGAGCACAGGCACACAAGAGTAGTGTCATCCCACCACCCATAACCATAGTGCCCACTCCAAGTTCCTATATGTGAATGTTATGAGGATGTTTATGAGTGAATGTCTAAGGTGTATAATAAAATGGAGTCCCAGGTGGTTCTGAACAACACAGATGTAAAAATGTTGCAGTACACCCGAGCCTCAAAATCCTTACATGTATTAAATTTGAAATGAAGAGGGTGGGGGTGTACAGTGAGGGATAGGAAGAAAATAACTGCAGGAACAAATGCTCCCGCAGGGAGTCAGCTCCCCCGCTGACCCAACAGGTCCCCCCAGTTCCCCAGGGCCCATCCAAGGAGCGATACCAAAACACCTCTCCGACCGTCATGCCCATTGAGCTCCAGACCAGAGAGGGACAGGACCACAAGGGCCGCCAGCAGCAAGGCCAACAGCCCACACCCACCAGGGCCGCCAAGACCCCTACTAAGCGCAGTCATCCCGCCCCCGAAGAGGACGCAAAATCCCACATGGACGACATGGCCAAGAGCGCCCGCCCAACCACCGACAGAGCCAGGGAGCACCAGGAGTGTGCCCTCACCGTGCCTCAGCTTTGGTGTAGTGGTTAAAGCGGGCGGTACATATGCTGGAGGCTGAGCCTCTCCACAGACGTCGTGGGTTCACGTCCCAGAACTGACGAGCACATTTATGTGGTGTCTCCCCCCTTTCTACCTGTTTCGCCCTCTCCCTCTCTAATAAAGGCCACTAGCGCCCGAAAAAGCAAAAAAATATTTATAAAAAATAAAAAAAAGGCGTGTGCCCTCACCATAGGAAAGGGCCAGCCAACTGGCCATGCATAGTCCCAGACCTTCATCAAGGACATCTACCCAGTCCCCACCCCAGAAGAAATAATACACCCACCCATCATACTAACAACTCTCAGAACATATAACACACTAGACACCCAGGCTGGGTCACCCTGCCCCCTCCCATGGGCCACCAGGCACGCCTCTAAACCCCCAACCCACGAACCCCAATCCACCAGCGAGCCGAGGGCCCCCCGGCCAGCGTCGGACACCAGAGCGCAGGCCAGCCCAAAGCCAGGTGACCCGCCCGCCAGAGCTCAAGATCCCCCACCCCCACCAGGACCAAGCCCGGGGACGACACGTCCCCAGACTCCCAAGCCCCCGGCACCCACCCCGAAACCACCCCAGCCCAGCTGGGCCACCGACCGGCGACCCATGACCGCCGCCACAGACCACCCGAGGCCCCGCATGCAGCCCCCAGCAGACATCCACCAGAACCACCCAGGTCCTCCCCAGGTTGAAGGCAGGGCCCTCCCCGCCCAAACAGCCCCAACCCCCGGCGTCCCAAACCCAGACACCCCCATCAGCCCCAGTGCCTCACAAGGCTAGACCCCAGACCCCCCACCCCCACTATGTAACGGAGCCGATCAAAGAATGCCAAAGAAATTGATCCGATGTGTCGGCAGATGCTGTTTCAAGACTAATATGATCTAACAGAAGATTTTTATACTGATTAATGCTAAGATTATTTTTATTTTTCCAATTTAGGAGTATAGTTTTCTTTGCGATGCATAAGGCAGTGAAAATCACACGAGATGTATTTTTTTCTAGTGTAACATCTTCAAGGATAGCCAATAAGCAAACAGACGGAGAGAGTGGAATGTTACATTTCAGACATTTAGACAAGTCCTCACATACCTGGACCCAGAACCTCTGAACGGGTGGACAGAACCAGAGTGTGTGGATATAATCATCAGGTATATTGCCTGTGCACTGTGAGCAATTGTTAGATGATGTAAATCCCATCTTAAACATTCGCTGACCTGTATAATGACCTGCGCCCTGGATCCTTTCCCCTCTTCTCTCATAAAAACCAATCATTCTGCAATAGGCCCACTTATCACTCAAATAATAAATCAGTCTCTACAATCTGGTCATGTTCCACTGCCTCTAAAAACCGCCATCATTAGGCCTCTTCTGAAAAAATCTAATTTGGATCCCGACATTTTTTCTAATTACCGCCCAATTTCACACCTCCCTTTTCTGTCTAAAGTGCTGGAAAAAGCTGTTGCTGCTCAGCTGCAGGACCACCTACAACAACACTCCCTGTATGAGAAGTTCCAGTCTGGATTTAGGGCAGCTCACAGTACAGAGACTGCATTGCTGAGGGTTACCAATGATGTCCTCTTGGCTGCTGACACTGGCTCTCCCTCCATCCTTGTCCTCCTTGACCTCACTGCAGCCTTCGACACTGTGGACCATAATATCCTCCTCCACCGTCTTCATGTGGAGGTCGGTCTCTGCGACACAGTCCTGGACTGGTTCAAATCTTTCCTCTCCAATAGGCTGGAATGTGTTAGTCTTGGCAACGCCACGTCCCAGACAGTTTGTGTCTCCTGTGGTGTCCCTCAGGGGTCGGTTCTGGGGCCCCTGCTGTTTTCCCTTTACATGCTGCCTTTAGGTCAAATTATTAATCAGTTCAACATTTCTTTTCACTGTTATGCCGACGATACACAGCTTTACATCAGGACTGGAGCATCCTCATCTTCCACCTTGTCATCTCCATCTTCACTCACTGCCCTCTCTGCCTGCCTGGAGGCAATTAGGGCATGGATGAATCAGAACTTTCTTCAATTAAACTGCTCCAAGACTGAGGCCATACTGATTGGCACCCCTCACCAGGTACAAACATCTCCTATAACAAGACTTTCCTTTTCTGGACAAGACATCCCCCTCTCCACCTCTGTTACTAATCTTGGAATAAAAATGGACTCCAATCTTACATTTGAAATCACATTAAGCATCTGTTTAAAACTTGCTTCTTCCATCTTCGAAACATCTCCAGACTTCGCCCATCCCTAACTTTTTCCGATGCTGAGAAGCTCGTCCATGCTTTTGTCTCCTCCAGGCTCGACTACTGCAACTCCCTGTTTATTGGAATCCCTGGCAAAAACCTTCAGAAACTTCAATATATTCAAAACAGTGCAGCAAGGATCTTGTTGAGAGTTCGTAAATTTGAACATATTACGCCAATTCTCCATAACCTTCATTGGCTTCCTGTTGCCTACAGAATTCAGTACAAAACTGCTCTCATTACACATCAATGCTTACACGGAACTTCACCAGATTATCTGAAGGATATTCTCATTCCATACTCATCCACCCGTTCGCTGCGGTCACAGAACAGCAATCTCCTTCACATTCCGAGAACCAAATTAAGGACCATGGGAGACCGGGCTTTCAGTGTGGCTGCCCCCCGCCTGTGGAACTCTCTTCCTGACTGTCTAAGAGCCCCACAGTCTGTGGTTGACTTTAAGAGCGACTTGAAGACCTTTCTTTTCGACCGAGCATACTCTACCTCCTCATGATTCTACTTTTGATCTTAGCTGATATTGTTATTGATTTTAAATGTTTTATTATTTGTTTTATTGTCTGTTTTATTGTCATTTAATTCTGTTGCTCCTTGTAGCACTTTGAGATTTTCATTAATGAAAAGTGCGTTATAAATTGAATTCATTATTATTATTATTATTATAATGTACTCTATAGAGAACTTTATACTGTATTAATTGGAAATTGGAAATTCTAGTCATTTTAAATATTTTTTAAACATATTTGAGACCAGGTGTTTTGGTCAAAGTTGACCGATAAACCTGTCTCCCATTTTGCAACAGGTAGCATTATGGAGTCATCGATTCTAAACAATTTCTTGTATATTTTAGATAACAATTTGGGTGGTTTAAGATTAATGAAATCTGATACACATATTGGTGTCTCTAACAATTCTCTATTAAGCTTAAATTTCTTTATTACAATAGACTTAATTTGTTGATATTCTAAGAAGTATTTATTGTCAATGTCATATTGTATTATTGATTCATTAAATGGAATAAAGTCTACACCATCAAATATGTGTTCCAGACGTTCAATTCCCTTAACTCTCCAACCTGAGAAATTTAACATATTATTTTCTTTCTGTATGTCAGGATTGTTCCAGATGGGTGTTTGTCTGCATGGGAGTAGTGAAGACTTTGTCATTTTCAGATACTCCCACCATGCTGTCAGAGATGAGCTAATTTGATACTTTTAAAGCAAACATGTTTTTTTACATTTGTACTAATAAATGGCAGATCTGAAATCCTAATATTATTACATAAAGTTTGCTCTATGTCTATCCAAGTAACATCTAGTGCATTTGGATTTAGCCACTTTGAAATATATTCTAACTTATTGGCTAAATAGTACGGTAGTGATAAAAGTTTGGAAGTTCTAATCCTCTGGTATCTTTAGATTTCTGTAGTGTTTTTAAGCTAATATGTGGAGTTTTGTTTTTCCAAAGGAATTTAGATATGAAAGAGTCCAAGGACTTAAACCATTCATTTGAAGGTTTATTTGGAATCATTGAGAATAAATAATTTATTCTCGGTAGGATCATCATTTTTACTGAGGCAACTCTTCCCATAAGTGATATGGGTAGAGATTTCCATGTAGTAAAATCGTCTTCAATTTTCTTTAAAAGTGGTATATGATTTAAAGGGGGGGTGACATCATCTTTCTACTTTGCATAAAATGTTTCAAGATATATATCTTGTATCACTGAACTATGTTCGTTTTTAATAGCAAAATGAGAAATATATTATTATTTGCTTTAAAAGTGATTTTAAACTTTGCGTCGTGTGTCATCACGGTAAATCCAGGATTTTCCGCATATGTCATCTGTGACGTAACGTCGAGAGACTCTGCTCGAAACGCACATTGAATAACAATGGCGGAGAATGTAGAATCCGACGAATTTAGCAATTTAAGTGGAGATTTGTCTTCAGTTTGGGAAACTGAAGTTATTTCGAGTTATGAACAAGAAACAGCTGGTTATAATTTAGGTCTGCAGCCTGAGGGGAAAAATTGTTCACACTATAATAAACTGTAAATAGTTTTTAATCCCTTATTTATCAGCTCATAAAATCATGCATTCCTCTCAGTAAGATGTCTCTTTTTTCCTCTTTTCCTATACTTCAGATTTTTATAAACCCCACTAGTTGGTGCACCACTTTTACATTTACCGTATTTCTGGTGTATAGGTCGCACCGGTGTATAGGTCGCATTGTCCAATTATCACCAATAGATTGGAAAAATCCCTAGATAGGTCGCACCGGTGTATAGGTCGCACCTACGTTTAGCTCTGCTGCAAATGTCTGCCACAGGAGCGCACAGCAAGGCTTTTAAGAAGATTAACACTTAAAAACAATTATTTGTTTGATAAAAATTATAGCAAATATGTGTCTGAGCTGAACTTTTCCTTAATAAATGAACATAATTGTGAAATGAGCTGGATTTAAAAAATTGTTTTGCCGAAAGTGATAACAAGCCATATATAGGTCGCACAGGTGTATAGGTCGCAGGCCTTGAAAACACCATAAAAAGGTACATACTGTGTATGTGTATTACATTTACATACCATGTTTACATACACTTACATACTGCAGTCTTGCCTCTCATCTTGTATTGGAAAATTGTTTTAGTTTTATTTATTGGTTTCAGCTGTAACAATCAAAATATGTCAGTTTGGGTATTCAGATTTGCTGCTTTAACATTTTAGTTATCTGACTCTGACTTACTTCTGTTTAAAGGGGGCCACAGATAGGTTTTTAAAAATTTTATGGTATGTCTGTGGGCTATCCAGACAATGTTCATTCAATTTAATACACAAAATAATTCTTAGATAATCAATTATACCCTTTTTAATTCTGCCATTTTTAACTTTCGTTTTGAACGACTGGTTTATGATAATGAGCTCTCATGGCCACGCCCTTCAAAGATCTGTTTACATTTACTCCGCCCTCTGTAAGAGCCAGTATCTCTAATCTGTTGTTGTTTTAAAATTAGCTCTTTTTTTATTACTCATTTGACTTACTGTTAGTGCTAGCTTAAGATAACTTACCGAAAGCCGTCTGCGCGCGCCGCCATGAGCTGCTCCTTTTAGCCCGAATCCGAGGCTAAAAATAGCTTGTTCCTCCTCTGCCCTTTTAGGTCCGCTCGTTGCATGCGGCGCTTTTGGGAGCGATCTCTGCTTCAGTCCAGACACATACACAAAGTTCACTGAGTGTTTCCAGTTAATTTATCCATATGAAGCAACTTCTGACCGAACCCCACGCTCCTCAAAAGCTATCAGTTCCCAGCCTTCCTCTTAACTATTATTCTTAAACTTCTCTCCTTATCCATTCTGCCAGTAACATTAAGTTAAACGTGCCTACAGTATAAGTTATTATAAGATCTCATTACTTGTCCTGATTGAGAATTAACTTTCTTGTCTTTACTTGTCCTGTTGTTTCCAAAATTGAATCTGTCGACGATAAATTATATGAAAATTGATCAGAACCAATCCTTATGTACATGTTTGATGTAATTTTATGATTCTGTTAAATAAATGGTTCAGTTCTGCTGAACCAACATAAATTAACGTTTCATGCCTGTTACATCTCATCTGACCACACAATTTATGTGTAAATTCCCTAAAAAGAGAGAACTCGTTTATATTTGATGATAAGAATACTGTAATAATAATAATAATCATTTAATTTAAAAGCGCCTTTCAGGACACCTAAGGGCACTTAACGAACCAATACAGTGTAATACAGATCAAACATTATCAGCGACAAATTGAAATATAAAATACATAAAGATTATAAAATGCAAAATAATAAAAATACATTTAGTAAAGTTAATGATAAGCTAGTCTAAAGAGATGTGTTTTCAGGGCTGTCTTGAACAGAGAAAGGGAGGTGGTGTTTCGAAGGTCTGGCGGTAGAGCGTTCCAGAGGTGAGGGGCAGAGCAGGTGAAGGCCCTGCTCCCCATGGTGGAGAGGCGGGCAGAGGGTACATGGAGATGTAGCGAAGAGGAGGATCTGAGAGAGCGTGATGGGATGGAGATTTGTAGGAGGTCAGATAGATAAGGAGGGGCAAGGTTGTGGATAGCTTTGAACGTGAGGAGTAGAATTTTGAAGATGATGCGTGATTTAACCGGGAGCCAGTGGAGCTGCTGCAGGACAGGAGTGATGTGGTTATAGTAGGAGGTTTGAGTGATGACACGGGCAGCTGAGTTCTGGACCATCTGTAACTTGTGGAGAGATTTGTTGGGGAGGCCGTAGAGAAGGGAGTTGCAGTAATCAATACGGGAAGTCACAAGACTGTGCACCAGGATGGCTGTGGAGCGGGGTGTGAGAGAAGGACGGAGACGGTTAATATTACGGAGGTGGAAATAGGCAGACCGAGTAATATTGTTGATGTGTGAAGTGAAGGAGAGAGTGGTGTCGAGGATGACACCGAGACTCTTGACCTGAGGGGAGGGGGATAGCAGAGAGTTGTTAAGGGGGACGAGAAGATGTTCTGATTTTGAAATAGAGTTTTTGGTACCGACAAGAATGATTTCTGTTTTGTTACTGTTTAGTTGAAGGAAATTGTTAGAAAACCAGTGATTTAGCTCATTGAGACAGTCGGTGAGGATGGAGGGTGGGTGGGTGGAGTTAGGTTTTGATGACAAGTAGAGCTGTGTGTCATCAGCATAACAGTGGAAATGGACGCCGTATTTGCGGAAGATGTGACCTAGAGGAAGGAGGTAAATGATGAAGAGGAGGGGTCCGAGGACAGAGCCTTGGGGGACACCCGTGGAGACAGGGGAAGACTGGGAACGGAAGGATTTAAGCTGAATGAATTGAGTGCGGTCAGAGAGATAGGAGTTGAACCAGTCTAACGGGGTACCTGAGATGCCAATGGAGGTTAGTCTGTTGAGGAGGATAGAATGACAGATGGTGTCGAAGGCAGAACTTAGATCAAGAAGAATGAGGATGGACAGAAGACCAGAGTCAGCAGCAAGAAGAAGGTTGTTAGTAATTTTTACTAGAGCTGTTTCGGTGCTATGGTGGGGGCGAAATCCAGATTGAAACTCTTCATAAATGTTATTGTTGGACAGGTGTGAGTGAAGTTGACTAGCAACAGTTTTTTCAAGAATCTTGGAGATAAAGGGCAGATTGGAGATCGGACGAAGATTACTGAAGTTGGTAAAGTCAAGACCTGGTTTCTTGATGATGGGGTGATGGCAGCAGATTTGAAGGCTGTGGGAACAATGCCAGAGGTTAGGGAGGAGTGGATGATGTTAGTGATGATAGGGAGCAGAGACGGGAGACAGGATTTAACAAGAACTGTGGGAAATGGGTCAAGTTGACAGGATGAGGACTTGGACTTGCTGATAATGTCAGCAATGTCATCAGCAGAGGGGAGGGAGAAGACAGAGAAAGGGAGGGAGGGGGGAGTTCAACGAGGATGCTGGGGGCAGCATTTGGTCCAAAGTGTTTATGAATTGAAATAATCTTTTCATTGAAATAAGACATCAGGGAGTTGCAAAATTCTGTGGAAACCATGTGAAAGGGTAGAGATTTAAGGCCTCGTTATACTCGCGCTTTGGTCTGCAAGCTGGAGCGTGCGCGCCGCGCGAGCACAGAGCCGTGCGGCTCCATGCGTTTAGAGTTTTGCCGCTTTGTTTATAGTTGATGCACGGCGGCGCATGGCAAAGTGTTGTTCTTTGAGCCCAGTCCACGGCGTCAACAGCAAAAGTCAACGGTGCGGCGTGCGGCGCGCGCACTAGGCATGCGGAGTTTCAAAAATTCGGAGGTGCGCGACGCACGCCAAGACGATGCGCGGTGCCAAGGCGCAGGGGCGGGGACTGCGATATCCCGTCACTTTTGGCACGCGCCTATCGCGCGTTGCGTGACACGTCGAGTATAAATCTAGCTTTAGGAGATTAAACAGAACGGTGAAGGAGAGAGAACAATGTCTTTGAATTACCAACATTGGAACTGATGATGTCTGAGAAGTAGCTGGATTTAGCTTGAGAAATACTGTTCTTGTAATGGATGAGGTGGTTTGCATAAAGTTCCTTGTGAACTGATGATAAGGTTGTGTCAGGTGTAACCTACCAATTCTTACATCTGGTGTAGTGGACGGTTCAGTAAATCTGAACCCCCTCATATATCACTACAATA
>JBBPBX010041143.1:0-13070 GCA_038048925.1 Garcialebias charrua
AAGATTCACAGAACCAAACCAAACCAATACCAATGGGACATCAACCCTTTGGGTAAAAACTTACACAATTATGTTCAGTTCTGTAAAAAATTAAAAGACCATTGTTAAGATTTCTGAAACCAGCATCCCTACATGTATGACAGCTATGTCATTCAGAGTTTTGTTAAATTCCAAAACAAGCACACCTCATTCTACCTAAATAGGTATTTATTAGTCGGACATCTGAGCAAATCTTATTTAACGAGGAAAACTATAAAAACCGCCACTGTGGTCAACATTGACCTCTTGCAATTGAACCAGGTGGATGACAGAAACAGTGTCAGTAGTAACTCAAAACTAATTGGAAAAAAGAATTACTTTTGACCATGCCTAGAGAGTTTAAAAGAAAGGTTTGGAGTGAAGAAAAGAGGGATTCACTTTTGACGTTACTTGTTGTGAGATACAGTGAGGTTTTCATTGGGTTTCAGGTGTGGATGAAGGACCATCTCATCCAGCCGGCCCAGTCTCCAGACCTGAACCCAACTAAAACCTGTTGGAATGTAATCAACAGGGACATGGATGGTCACAAGTCATCAAACATAACTGAGGTGATTTAACTTTTGCTCCAGGAGTGGCAAAATGCCACCCAACGCCAGAGTGAAAGTCTAGTGCAGATCATGTCATGAAGCTGTGAAGAAAAAAATC
The DNA here is from genome assembly GCA_038048925.1 of Garcialebias charrua. Classification (NCBI taxonomy): domain Eukaryota; kingdom Metazoa; phylum Chordata; class Actinopteri; order Cyprinodontiformes; family Rivulidae; genus Garcialebias; species Garcialebias charrua. The sequence goes on from JBBPBX010041143.1 coordinate 685, forward strand.
AGGGTTGTTACACCATGTATTGATTTCTGATCACTTCCTACATCAAAACATTGGTCTATGTTTTAAAATGAATATAAAATTATTTTATTGAATTTTAGGTCTCAAAATGCTCCTTTTTTGTTCTCTTCTAAAAAAAATGCTTTAAATGAGAGTGAATTTAGAATAAATGTCAGCAGGTTACAGAATAAAACAAAACCCTTTAGTTTATGCTAACACATATTTTTAATAGAAAAACCTGGGGGGTGGGGTGGTGTTACAGTGGTCTCTTGATTTGTTCCAGAGCTGTAGTCGAAATCAATTCAAGGACTCAAAGAAAAAAACAACAACTTTACAATGGAATGAAAAAAGTACAGTATCTAAAAACATTACTACTTTCTCTAATCCTGAGCCGATTAAGTAAAATGACGAGAGGAGCAAACGCAGGCATGTCGTCAGAAAAAAGTAAAAATTTATATAAAAAATCGTGGGAACTGCAAAGGCAAGAAAGTTGAAGACAAAACTCAGAACATGAGGCAGTCTGTGGCAAAACCCGACAACTGAACTGCACATGACATGAACCCAAAGTAACTGCAGACCGAGACAGCGAGCAACTAAAATCCTGGAACCATACATACTAAGGAAGTAAGTGACAGACAGAGGGTAGGAGTGATAATCAGAGCCTGATGTTTGGGAGGAACAAAAAAGAAGACGTACAGAAATAAACTGAGAAAAATCAAGGAAGCAAACTAAACGTGTAAAACACAAAACACGAGTCTAGAGCAATAAACACAGAACCAAAATGAGCTTAACAAACACCTATAGTAATAATAAACAACAAGAGTACCTCATACGGCACATTATACAACCATAAACATATACAGCAATCTATAGCAATGTCCCAGACAAGCAAAGACCTTGTTTTAACCTTGACCTTGACGTTTAGGCTGGTGTCAAGGGAATTTTGGTAAAGGTTTATGGATGCTTGTCACTAACTAATGATAAATTAATGTGTGTGAGTTAGTTGTTTTTCGTCTCAGAGAAGAGCCTGCAGGTCCACCTGAAAACTCCAAGGACTCCTCAGAGTCTGTAAGCTGGAAAGCTGAGGTCCTCTTGATATATATGTCTGATAAGTGTGTACTGTACTTTTCGGACTATAAGTCGCATCTTCTTGCATAAATTAGCAAGTCCTGCGACTTATGGTCTTAAGCGACTAATTTACATTGTTTCCCCGTATTTATAAACCAATTGTTGGCTGAGATATGATGATTTCATTCATTCTGACATGGAAAATATTGAACACTATCATTTTCAGCGGCTAGAGGGCCCTCAAGTATTATGCCAAGCAAGTGTCTCATTAATAGGTAAAAGTGGCTATTAATGAGACACTTGGCTTGCCATACAGAGCCACCTTTGTCTTGCTCCGGAACTAATGGAGCAAATGTCAAATCAGCTGCATTTTGCCTTGTCGCCCAGGCAAAATGCAGCTGATTTGATAATTAAACTGCATTTATTAAAAGGAAAAGTTAAATTGACACACCTTTACTATAATGTTGAGCAAACGAATAATTGTTTTTAGATGGTTATCTTGTTAAATTTTGACAAAATGTACAGCAAGTCCTCATTCTGAGCACTCCTGCTTCTGCAAATCAATTTTTGAAACGCAGCTGATTTGACCAGTAAAGTGCATTTATTAAGGAAAAGTTAGACAGACACACCTTTGCTATAATTTCGAGCAAATAAATTATTCTTTTTGTGTTAATCTTCTTAAATTCTTGTTAAAGTCCTCCCATGCACACTTCTGCGGCCGCCATTTGGTAGCGAATCAATTTTTGGCACAACACCGGCCCACATTTACGGGTGGTCCGCTGTGACACATAACGGGTTATGTTTTTTCCCCATTCATTAGACATATTTGGACTGATGCGACTTATATGGTGGTGTGATGGGTAGGGCGGCACGTACGGTATTATAAAACACTTCCTGCCTCACTGTCCGGTGCAGATTCTCACTGACGAGCCTTTAAGCGTGTAACGTTGTAAATCTGTGAAAACCTTTCTTGACCGTCTGTCCTTGCAAGTTGAAGACCAGTTAAAAATCTTCTTGTGTCCTCAGAGTGCCTTATATGAGTAAATAAATAATGAAAGGATATTATTATCCATCAGCTGGGGTGATGAAAAGTCATGTGACACTTAAGTCTATGAAGGTGAAGATTCTCAGTCATCCAGGACATGATAAAATAAAAAAAAGTTCAATACAGAAACAACTGGAATTTATTTGTAACAGAACAGGTAACAGAACAGAAGTCCAGTTGTTTCTGTATTGAACGTATTTTGATTTTAAGTCTATGAAGTTTCATTAAATTATTTTGAGCAAATCAAAAGTTATGGGCGGAACAAGAGGAAGTTGTATCTGTACCGTACAGTATCTGTCGTTGCTGCACATTATACTGTATCGCCTTATTTCTCTGTGAAGCACTTAGTGACTTTTTTTGTGAACAATTTTTTTTAACAAACTTTTACTTACTAACCTTTTACACACATTGTGAAAAGCAGACAAATTAAGTATCTATTATGCCGATCCTATAATATTTGCGGCTGCTTAAAAATTCCTGTTTAAAGTAAAACATTGGGTTCCAGGGAAGCCCTGAAATCCTGTAAAAGTGTTGACAAAAATGGACAGAGGCATGGACACTTGTGGTCGAAGCCTTCTCACAAAACAAATGTTAAAATGGATCTTAAATTCCAGGCTTTCCACTGAAATAAAAACATTTCACGTGTGAGCAAAGTTTCCACAAACTGAGACTTCCCTTTGACGCTTGAAGTTCATTTAAAAAAAAAAGACATCACAAACTGATTGTTAAAATCTAAATTAACCATACAGACAAACATGCAAGCGATCTCCTGTGCACCTTTCATGCAATTACTTTAGGCGGCAGAATAAATGCACCTCATTATAAGTTCAGGGAAACCACCAATGGAGCATGAATTGTGGGATTTAGATTTCTGAAGCATGCAAAGAACCCAAACCAAGATTGTTATTACTCTCTTAGTGGCCACCGTGAAAAACCAGGATGACAAGGGAACATTGGCATCCCTTTTCCACACACTTCATGGCAATTTTCCAAGCTTCAGCACTCATCACTGAATGAGAATAAATCTGGGCAATCCAAGGGTTTATGTGACTATTCTCTGCTAAAGTCTGATTTTTGTTTTGTTTTCACTCCTAATAAAAGTACAGTTTTAGCTGTTTATTCTTCCCCCAGCAAAGCCTGAGAGGCCTGCTTTATTTTACTTGGTTTGGAGACGGAGTACATTTTGTCCTCGTATGAGACAAAAGAAACACTGTCGTGGTTGGGGGTTGTTGAGACCCCAAGTGCAGACAGATCAGGCTGGACTTCTTGGTAAAAATCAAACAGAAATTTATTCTTTAACCAAAACAAAATGCTGATGTGGCAGCAAACCTATAACCAGAGCTTGTGGTGAACAGACATGGGCGCAGAGCCAGAACAGACGCAAATAGTGAACAATGTCGAACTGAAGACATATACCAAACCAAGGCAATATAAAGACCAAACTAACAAACTAGAATCACAAACACCTGCATAGACAGACAAGTATCAGGTGTGAGTGGGCGGGGCATGGGGAGATACAGAAAGACAGGAAACAGAACCAAACACAGAAAATGCAGGAGGGCAAAAACATACAATAATCAAAAACCCTTTCATAACACTAAAATCACAGATTATGATAAATACAAAGCAAGATGTCCAGATTTTTTTTAATATTTAAAACAATGGAAATCACACAACACTTCCAAAATTAAAGCACGAGTTGCCTAAAACTGGAAAGGTTTTGGAGACCCATATTTACAGAACTCAAAGGGCCATAAACCAGATCCTCAGAGTCCCAATCTGGTGTGCTCTTGACATGGACTTTAAAGTGAAAAAGAGGGTTGTGTAGAACTGTGGCTTCACAGCTGTCATCATAAACTGTCTCCACCTGAGCGGAGGAAGAACCTCTTCAGAGGCAAAGGAGCAGAAACATCCCTTTGGAAAGGAAGTTATAGAAGTCTAGAGACTACTCCATGACAGTTTCCCTGCTTATTATTCAGTACTTTTCCTGAAGGTTAACGATTTCACCAAAATTGCTAGATGTCCCTTCAAAATTCCCAAGAACAGAAAGAACATCCTGTTCGTTTATTAAAGGCTTGAAGAACCTTGCAAATGACTGAAAGATTAAGGCAAACCACTGAGCAACTGTACAAACACAGACTGTGTGCCTGATTACAGAGGTCAGTATGCTGAGAAATGCAGCAGCCGCAGGACGCAATAAGATTTCAGTAAACTTGGAACAGCACAGCCCAAACACATTTCAGCTGTTCCCTCTTCAGGGGTCGCCACAGCGAATCATCCTCCATCTCTCTGTCCTCTGCATCCTCTGTCCTCACTCCAACTACTTCCATGTCATCTCTAACTACAACCATATATCTCCTTGTTGTCTTTTTCCTGGCAGCTGTATTTCTAACATCCTTTTATCAATATACCCACTGTCCCTCCTCTGGACATGTCCAAACCATCTCAGTCTGGACTCTCTACCTTTACATACCTGCTAACCTTTGCTGATAGTGATCTGAACACATAACTCCAAAATTTGGGGAAAATAGTCTACTCAAAACATTTCCAGCCATTTGAGGTGCATTTTACTAAATCCCTAGTATTGAAAAAAAAAGTATTATATGTAAGGTGTAAAAAAGAACACTAACTGGCCTTGTATTTTTATTTTTTTTTTACACATTGAGCACCATGCATTTGTTTTGACGGAATTATACTGTATTTTTATCACAAAATATCCTCTGCACCATATAATATTATGAAACGAAGCAGGCTACTTTGACAAAGCTACGAGATTAGGTAACAGACAAGTGCACATACAAACAGAAAAGACAAGTTGCCCTACAAACCCCTCAGTTGTGTCTACAAACATAGAGTTCACCATTTGTCCAGGAGTTGTACACACACACAATCCAACATTAACTTTATCTACTCACAGGGGTCACTGGTGCCCATATAGAACAGTCACTGTGCGAGAGGCGGGGTACACCCTGGACAGGTCTCCAGTCCACAGGGACACATAGAGACAAACAATACGAACAACCATTCACTCTCTCACTCACACTTAGGGACACTTTAGTTACCAATCAATCAGCCTAACATGCACGTTTTTGGTCTGTGGACGAAAACTGGAGTACCCGGAGAAAAAACACAAAGGCACAAAGAGAACATGCAAACTCCATCCAGAAAGGCCAGGATTCAGTCCGGCGACCTTCCCCCTGAGAGCTGACAGTTCTACCAACTGAGCCACTGTAATCCCTGCAAACAATATGCAATTTAATAAGTAGAGGTTTCTAATTCTAATGAATTATGATTGATAACTGACTGAATCAATGAATAAACATACCTGAACTTCAACAAAACAATGTTTATCCCTTTTCTTCCGAGTGTGTTGCTGATGTCACATTATTTTATAAGCTCAGTTTGCATCACTGTAACATTGCAATAATTTGTGCTATTAGAAAAATTCCAATGGTTTCTGAAAGCTGAGCATTTGTGCTTTACAGCAAATGTAGATTTATTATGGTAACCCCAACTCTTAGTTGGAAGCTGTGAAATATCTCCACTGTATACCAACTACCACACAGGTGAAACATAAACAGGTAAACCAAGCCTGCACTTGTCAAACGAAAGACATACGGGTGTCCTGCCCCTCTTTATGTGGAACGTAGGACCGTGAGGGGGACAGGTGAAATATGGGACTGACATCCTTCTACCAATATACCCATTGCCCCCTCCTCTGGACATGTTCAAACCATCTAAGTCTGGCCTCTCTAACTTTATCTCCCAGTTGTTCAACATGTGCTGTACCTCTGATTATCTCATTCCTAATCTTATCCATCCTTGTCACTCCTAAGAAGAAACTCAACATCTTAATTTCCACCACTTCCAGTTCTTTCTCCTGTCTTTTTTGTCAGTCCCACTGTCTCCAGACCATACAACATAGCTGGTCTCACCACTGTCTTGTAAACTTTTCCTTTAACCTTTGCTGACATCTTTTAGTGGAAAATCCTTCCTGAAACATTTCTCCATCCACTCCATCTTGCCTGGACTCTCTTCTTCACCTCTTTACTACACTCCTCGTTTATCTGGACAGTCAACTTGAAGTAATTGAACATTACCACTAGTTCATAAAAGATGGTCTGTTTTTGTATCACCAAAATCCTCAACATTTCCAAATATGGATCAATAAAAAATTCATTATCTCTTTTGTTCTCACTATAGGAGTACAGTACTTGCTGCCGTACATGTCGCATCAGTCCAAATATGTCTAAAAAAGTGGGAAAACATAAATAAGTTGCTTCGCCGTATAAATCGGCTGGAAGTATGAATAAACTCAGGCACAAGACAAAATAAAAAGAGAAGAAAAACAGAGGGATGGGCAAACGAGAAGTGTTAATGACACATGCAGGTATGACTTCACAGAACTGGTTGTTTCATGGCTCCTTGTTATTAATTTTCTCCTGCTGAGGAGGATCCTAATAGTGCCAGTTAACAACCCTTACTGTCTCCTTACACCTTCATCTCCGTCCTTCTTTAACTTGCAGAGGAGCCTCTGTTTGTAAAGCAAGTCGTTTCTGTTTTACAGCATCCCTGGCCTACAAACATGGCAGCAGTAGTCATTAATTAAGGCTTTTTACAGACCTCTATGACTCATTTAACTGGGGTAAAGGACAAAACTGAAACATGTGGCATGGACAAAAGGGCCAATATGGTCACAAAAGACTTTGAAATAACTGAGGGCAGTTATGACAAAGGGTTCATTTAAACCAGAAAAAAAATCATAAACTGCTCAAATGCTTTAAATTTCACTACAAAAAAAAGGAGTACGAAAGAGAGAAAGGCAAATATGAGCTACAAACTACAGATCTTCTATACATGTATACAGTAGTCCCTCGCTACTTTGCGGTTCATTTTTTGCGGACTCCCTCTAGCACGGTTTTTCAAAGTAAGATTAGACATGACAAACAATTGGCCGATTGATGGATGAGCTGCACAATCGGCATGGAATTTTTAAATTTAATATAAATTATTTAGCAACTTCTGCACCTTCGTGCAGCCCACACTGCAGGATAAGCTTCATCCTGCAGCTGATCAGCTGATCTCCATGCAGAGCGAAGAAGTGGGCATGCCCGAGAGTCTTGCAAGTGGCAGAGAGCAGTGGAAATCATGACATTCTGTGCTCTTTTAGAGTGTTGAGTTTAGAAACATTGTTTAGAATATGCAAGAGTGCGAGAAGGGTTTAAAAAGCCTTTATATATATACATATATATACTAAAATAAACTACTACTTACTACTTGTACTACTATTCCTACTTGGCAGTTTTTCACTTATTGCAGGGCTTCCAGGTATGGATCCCCTGCGATAAACAAGGGACTACTGTAAACAACAAATAGTAAATAAGGGTAAAAATACCTCATCTCTCTTCAGTAAAAGAGCTAGGTCCTGTACTTTTGAACCCGGAGTAACATCCTAAAGCTAACGCAGTAAATGAGCCTCCAATCCATACAGTCTTGAAAATTATGTGGTTAGCTGAACAGTGAAGTAAAGCAAACCTCACAGGGAAAACTGTGGAGTGGTGTTGCTTTGAAAGCAAATCAATCGATGCAGCTAAAACATACAAACTGTGCTGCAACGCAGGTCGCTGCTGGTGTAGACCTAAGCATGAACCTTACCACTATTTTACCAGGAGTTATCACCAGAAGAGCCATCTTTTGAACAATGAATTGCCAGATAATATCTTTCTTTTGTCGTTATCTTTATAAAGGCACAAATTTGGGTGGCATAGCCACCCATAGTCCACATATTTACCAACCTCAACAGTTGAGCTTCTATTTTCATATGTTTGATAGGAAACAGTGCTATAACTATACAAGAAAAGCAAAATTACCCCTCCCAAACATAAAAAATATAAAAATAAAACGTCTATAGAAACTTGGATATCCAAATTGGGCATGAGTACATGTAAAGTTTATTTTTCAGAAGTGGCAAAGCTTCACAAGAGAACTTTCAAGAAATATCAGTAACCTCATCATAGAGTGTCAGTTGGTGATGAGCTGCCACTAATGTACGGATACTAACTGAGAAGAAGAGAGGTGCAATTTTTGTGTATTTATGTATTTTGACCTTGGATTCAAATACAACCTCACCAATATGCAGAGTAAAATAATGGTGATTAAATTTCTTTTTTTTTTCATTTATAGATGGCCTCCCTTCTCACCTTATAGCCATCCTCTCACTCCAATATGTATTTTTATTTATTTTTTTAATAGAGAGAAAGAAAAGAGAAAGTAAGACAACAAGACAACAATTATCCACAAAACGAGCACAAGGCAAACACACCCAACCTCCGTCCGCAATCCTGCAAAGCACATGACAGAACACAGCAACGAAACATACATGCATAAAGACTGATAATATTCATGACCTTGCAGTAGATTTCTATAAATACACATACCCATACCTACAAATATATATACAGTATACATACATATACATTTATATTCATTCATATACCCATCTACATATCTGCATATATCTACATATACATCCCTGCATCCATTTGTGTGTGGTTGTGAGCATGCATAAGTGAATAAGGTTCCTCCAATAGAACATTTAGTAGCGACTGTGAAGCATCAGAGATCCGTCCCCCCAAAGCCCGAGGCAGACGAAGGGGCGATCAAAGCCCAAGACCCCAGGAAGGACCCCGAGCCCAGAGTCCCCAGGGCCACCCGAACAGGACGAGCCACTCGCCCACTCCCCAGATCCGACCAAGGGGAAGAACCGGACGAATCCCACCAGCGACCACATACAATGACCCCCCGGGGTCAAACGCGACAAATTCACAGGCCCCCGCCGGAGCCCGCTGCACCGACGTAGCCCCAGGGCCGGTCACCGAGGCCCGGGCACCGGGGACGCCCACCCCTCAGGCCCAGACCCGACAGGACCAGAGGACACGAGCCCCACCAGGCAGCCACCAGGCCGAGCCGACAAACGCCCAAGCGCCCAACCCCAGATAGTGAGGGCCCCAAGCACGCCCGCAGGCAAAGGAACACCCACCAGGGGGCCACGTGGCAGGAGCGCAACACTAAGTAGCCTCAGAAGTATCAGAGAGGGGGCAGTCCAAGTCCCAGCCTGACACTTAAACATTCATACACAGACACACTCATTCAGACCCACCCTCATCCTCACCCTCACTCACAGAAAGACAAACAATAACGACACGTTCCATTCATAATCCCGATGCACACTCTATACCCCCTAGGTCCAAGACATGTACCTGCCCCCTACATGGGGCAGCCCACATCCAAACCCAGGAGGTAGGCCCATTCATTCTGGGGTGGAGAGTAGCAGACATCCAAGATTCGGCCCAACCCGCGCCCTGCCGACAGGACAGGACACCCGAGTCCAAGCAGCCCCAGGGGGAGCGCACTGCCAGCCCCGCCCACGGCGAACCCCCAGGCCCCGAACCCCCCCACATCCCAGGACAACCCCTGACGGCCCACCCCCAGAATGTCCGCCAGGCAACCAGGGGGGTAAGAGAAAAATAAATAAATAATATATATATATATATATAATATATATATATATATATATATAAATAAATACATAAATAAATAAAATTGAAATTAACAAATCAAGACCCCGACACACACACCCCCGTCCCCAAATGTACTGTTGGTGAGTGTTGTTCTAAAGTGTACTTAAAAAGGAAAGAGAAGGAGCAAAGGCTGGCATTGTACCAGTTTCCCCTCCACTCCAACTCTAACCCAGGCCCTTATTGTCTAAATGCATAATGTTGAGTGAGCATAGGCATGGGGGCGAGAGTGATGTCATCCCGCCACCCATAACCATAGTGCTCATTCCATTCCCTATATGTGACTTTTATGAGGATGTTTATGAATGAATGTCTAAAGTGTATATAAAATTGAGTCCCAGGTGGTTCTGAACAACAGAGATGTAAAACCGTTGTAGCACACCCGAGACTCAAATTCCCTACATGTATTAATTTAAGATGAAGAGGGCGGAGGTGCGTGGTGAGGGATGGGGAGAAAATATCTGCAGGAACAATGCTCCCGCAGCGAGTCAGCTCCCCCGCTGACCCTGCGTACCCCCCCCCCCCAGTTCGCCAAGGTCCACCCAAGGAGCGAGGCAAAAGAAACACCTCTCCGACCGCCAGGCCATTGAGTCAAGACCAGAGAGGGACACGGTCCCGAGGGCCGCCAACAGCAGAACCAACAGCCCACACCCACCAGGACCGCCACGACCCCTGCGATTTAATGGTGATTAAATTGATCTTTGCCACTTGGATTCCTCTTGCAATGGGGAAACATGTTTGTGATTCCACTCGACTTGATGAATAATGCCTCAAAGGTCATAGTACAGACATGTCTATTTTTAAACTGCACATAAAGTATGCTCTAAACAGTAAATCAGAGATAGAGATATCACAGAAATATCTAATGATGCAGGTTACATACATTCATCAAGTTAGCAGGTCAAAAGTGAACTGGTCAACTTTTTGCCATGGAGTAGAAGTCAGCTGAAAAACATTGTTTAATAATACAGCAACTGACAACAACATAATTGATTTGCTGGAAATACCCTAAACAAGATATTGCTAAAACAGTTACAAGTGGTATTAAATTATAGTTTTAATCAATAACTCCATCATCAGTATCTTCATCAAACCTCCTGCCTTGGTCTCCCAGTTGCTTGGGCGTGTGACACCACACCCGAAAAATGATACAATGAAGATACGATGCTGTAAATGTGAGCCAGATGTACAAAGTAATCCTAGTTCATCAAATAATTAGCAATAAGGTTAGGTTAGGTTAGGTTACTTTATTTATACCCAAGGGTAAATAAGTTTTATTTGATGTCATAAATGTAAACTTTGTTGTCATTTGCCAGGGGTGGCTTGGCACAGTGAGTAGGGTGGTCCTTTTTTGATCGGAGGTTTGGGGGTTTGATCCCCAGTCCCTGCAGCATACTGAAGTCTCCTTGGACATGACACCAAACCCCCACTACCTGCCAATATCATTATCAGTGTAAGACTGAGAACACAGAAAAGGGCTGCATACAGTGTGTAAAATAGATAAAGGGAGGCACTGACCCCATTTTTTTGTTTGTTTGACTGTGAAACTCTACAGTGATTTTCGGAACCTAGACAGGTACTGTATAAAGGTTTTATGTAAGTTGTGGACCATTTATTTAATTCTTCTCCTCTTTAACTTTCTATGTGCTACTGTTTTCACAAGACTCAACATTCAATACAAGAGTACTGTTTGGTTCGTCCTGGTTAATGTGTTTACTGTAATAGAATTACTATCTAAGAGCCATTTGTTGTTTGCTCACTAGGTGACAGTACTGAGGTCAGGACACATTATGAAACTGGTGGCTAGTCTCAACGTAACTCTATTGGAAAAATCAGGAATCACTAAAGTTATCGGCTTCTTCACCTGGTAAATGCTCTCCAGAGGAAAAAAAAGACAAAAATCTCTAACACAATCAAAACTTATATGTCCCAAGATTACTTAAAAACGCCATACACAATGGATGGATGGATAGACTTAAAACTCGTCCCATGTGAAAAGTTATCTATGCATTTTTTTGTGGTACCAAAAACCATGCAGCTACATTGACATTAAAACTCATCCAAGCTGTTAAACACTAAAGTCTGTATTACTGACTCACTGCTGCTGTGAAAAAGTTTTGGAAAGAAGGAGTTTCTCTTTTCCTAAACTGTTCCATCCCGCAGTATAAGGCACAGAGCCTCCGTCACAACATTCAGACACAGAAAGATACATGGCCCTGTTGTAAAGAATGACCCTTTCTTGTTTTCTTTCCATTTGCTTCACTCTGAAGAAAAAGCCAACCTAAACCTGAATCCAATCAGTTAAAGCAATTAATGGAGTGTGGGCGAGTAAAAACCCTTGTCAGCTTGTGAGGAAATCCCAGGCGTTCGCTTCCAAAATGAGCAGGAATTCATGTTGAGCAACTTGGACTTTTATTCTCGCCACAAAAAACGTTGAGAGACAACGACTTGGACTGAAGCAAATAAACTGAACAGAAGCAGACAGTCTGCTGTGGTTTTTTATGCTGGAGGAAATAATGTTTATAGACAAAAAGTAAAAATCTTTACAAGTTTAGTTTAAAAACACCAAAGTCTAAATAACAGTAATGAAAGACCAGTGTCAAGCTGCAGACAACAGAAACATGCAAGTTCAAAACTAATCAAATGCCAAATTTTAACATAAAAAGTGTTTTTTAAGCCAGTGGTTCTCAAACTAGGGG
>JBBPBX010041143.1:15049-29007 GCA_038048925.1 Garcialebias charrua
TTTTATTATTATTTTTGTTTACAAGCACATACATTAACAACCTGTTAAAATATACCAAAATGCAGAAAAGCACATCTACTTTATTCAAAATTTTCTGGGGGGAGGAACCCAGTTTGAGAAACCCGTTTTAACCTATTGTTCTGGATATGCATCACCTTAACAAATGTAGAAAGAAATGGTCAGTTATATTAGGCCTGTCACGATAACAAATTTTGCTGGGCGATTGTCTGAAAAAATTATTGCGATAAACGATAATGTTGTTTGAAATTTGACAATACCGGTAATTAGTAATTATTGTCAAATTTAAGAAGAAATGTTGGTTAATTTGTTTTGAGTGTAGTACCTTTTTTCAACCACCGGATGGCAGTATAAGACTGGTTGAACCAAAGGACATTCTGTGTGGCTGCCCCCCACCTATGGAACTCCCTCCCTGACTACCTGAGAGCTCCACAGTCACTGGTTGACTTTAAACAAGGTTTAAAGACCTTTTTTTTTAAGCAAGCCTACTCTGCCTCGACATGATTTTACCTTTAATCTTAGTTGATACTATCATTGATTTACTTGATTTTATCACTTGTTTTTATTTGATCTTTGATTTTTGTTGCACTTTGTAGCACTTTGAGATTTTTGTTAATGAAAAGTGCATTATAAATTAAATTCATTATTATTATTAAAGGATGGATAGTGACAGAGTGAGCAGCGTGTCTCTTTAAGAAAAATGGGAGGGAGGCCCCTTGATGTGACATGGGCTGTCTCTCTTGTGCTGTCTCTCTTAGGTTCTCAAAATGGTGGACACTGGGTGTGGTTTGAGCTCTTTAGCATAGCATTTTTCACACAAAGCTTTTAATTAAAAAAATCAGTAAAAAAGTTCTCAGCTACTTTTTGCTGAGAAAAACAACATTTTACACGAAGGAACGGGTTTCAACCATGAATTTTGGAGCGACAAGGCGGAGGTTTTTTCGCCGAGGTCGGCCTGTTAGCTTAGCTTCATCTTAGCTGCTTTTAATTATCCAAAAACGCAATTTTGGGTGATTAAAACTGGTTTTAAAGAGAAAGGGAGGGGTCAGTGAAGAGCACCAGAGTTTAGCTTTTTGTCATCCAATGTCCAGTAGAAAGAGAGAGACACGAAGAAACGATAAAGCCGATAAATGAAAATGAGGACGATCATTTTAATTTATCATGCGATTAATTGATTTACTGTTAATTGCGACACGCCTAAGTGATACAAACTGAAAAGTGTTTTTATGCTGCTTGTTGGCATGTTTTTCTACAGATGAACTACTGCTGGTTGTGTTTTTCTTTCAGCTACTCCCTTCTGCAGGGGTCACCACAGCAAGTGAACTCACATGGAAGATTTGGCACTTATTTTACACCAGGTGTCTTTCCTGACTCAACCTGGACTCAAACCTGCAGCCTCAGGGTTAAAGAACCACAGCGCTGACCACCACCGAGTTAAAACAGCCTCAGCTGAACTACTTTATTATGTTCAGTAAATAAGGGCCAGCTACCGGTACTTTTCATGCCAAGTTTTAATCTAAGATCTTATGTTTGTCATTTTTATAACTTTGTCTTTAAAGGCAACAGGAGATATGCACTCCTTCAAAGAACAATATTTTTCTCATAATGTCTGCATTTCTGTAAGCTCTGTAAGATGGTGGCGCGTGCAAACGTTGCGGCTTCTCTCTCTCCCAGCAACACGGTGCTTTCGTCTGTTTTGTCCTGCACGCCGCAATTTGCCGGCACGTCTTTGTCTTGTCTACGTGTTCAAGAACGCAAGTATAGCCGTGAATTCCTGCTTGATGTCGGAAAAACCGCTCATTTGGGAATAAACAGCGAACTCCAGGAGAAGCTACATGAGCTCGAGGAGGAGTTACGTGAGCTTCGTGACTGCGAGCTGCTCTGGAAGCCAGCCCCGAGCCTCGCTTCATCGCGCCCGCCGTGGAAGTACCACAAGCGGCGTGACGCTTCACCGCGCCCGCCATGGAAACGCCACAAGCGGCGTGACAGGAAACAGAAGCGGGGTAAACGCGGAGGTATCAGAGCTAGGCTAGCAGCTAGCCCACACAGGCCGGCTATTCCATCCATGGTTCTGGCTAACGTGCGCTCCTTGGACAACAAATTGGATTATATACGCCTGCTACGAACGACACAAAAGACTGTGAGAGACTGTTGTGTGTTTGTATTCACGGAAACGTGGCTTAACAACAACGTTCTGGACCATGCTATTCAGTTGGAGCAGCTAACATGCTACAGAGCGGACCGAGCTTTCATCAAGGGAGGTAAGACTCGCGGAGGCGGGCTCTGTGTTTACATCAACAACGCATGGTGTCGTGATGCTGCTGTGGTCTACAAACACTGCTCACATTTAGTGGAGTTCATGACTATTAAATGCAGACCGTTCTTTTTACCGAGGGAGTTTACAGCTGTTATGATTGTTGCTGTATATATCCCTCCAAGCTCCAACAGCAAAGATAGAGGTGAGGCACTGAATGAACTATATCTGCACATCAGTGAGCAACAAACAGCCCACCCTGATGCTTTTCTCATCACGGCTGGTGATTTCAACCATGCAGATTTAAAGAGTGTATTACCAAAAACATACAGAAACATAAACTTTGCAACAAGAGGAAACCACACCCTGGACCAGGTTTACACCACCATGAAAAATTCCTACAGAGCCATCCCCCTCCCCCACATTGGTGCTTCTGACCATATCTGTGTTATGCTAAAGCCAGCATACAGGCCGCTGGTGAAAGTCACAAAACCAGTCCGCAAGCAGATACGAGTGTGGCCAGAGGGGTCTTCAGAGGCACTCCAGGACTGTTTTGACACCACAGATTGGAGTATGTTCAAAGAAGCTGCTACCACAAACAACACCACATGTCTCCAGGAGTACTCAGACACTGTATGTTCATACATCACCAAGTGCATTGATGATGTAACCAACCTTAAAACCATCACTGTTCGGGCTAACCAGAAGCCATGGCTGACAGCTGAGGTTCACAGACTCATGAAAGCCAGGAATGCTGCCTTCAAAGCGGGAGATCAGGTGGGCCTGAGGGCAGCCAGAAACAACCTGGACCGGGGCATCAGAAAGGCAAAGAGGCAGTATTCTGGGAAAATAGCTCACCGTTTCAAGGACAGCAGGGATACACGCAGTCTGTGGCAGGGAATACAGACCATCACAAACTACAAACCACCCCCCCAGACCTGTGACAGCTCAGCCTCTGCGCTGAATGAACTGAATGAGTTCTTTGCTCGGTTCGAGGCAAGTAACAGCACACCAGCACATAAACTCCCCCCCTCTCCTGATGGCCAGGTGCTGACGCTGTCCTCAGACAGCGTAAGGCGATCATTCATCAAGATTAACGCCCGGAAGGCCTCTGGTCCTGACAACATACCTGGTCGTGTGCTGAAGGACTGTGCAGGGGAACTCGCAGCGGTCTTCACGGACATCTTTAACATCTCACTGAGCCAGGCCATCGTCCCCACCTGTTTCAAAGCCACCACCATCATCCCTGTCCCAAAGAAGGCAACGCCCGCATGCCTCAATGACTATCGCCCAGTAGCACTCACCCCCATCCTGATGAAGTGCTTTGAACGGCTAGTCATGAAAAGCATCACATCTGTCCTCCCTGACTCCCTGGATCCCTTCCAATTTGCATACCGACCTAATCGCTCAACCGACGATGCCATCTCCTCTGCCCTTCACACAGCTCTCACACATCTGGACACGAAGGACTCCTATGTTAGAATGTTGTTCATCGACTTCAGCTCGGCATTTAACACCATCATCCCCCAACAGCTCATCCTTAAACTGGACAGTCTGGGGCTGAACACCTCAATGTGTAACTGGCTGCTAGACTTCCTGACCGGGAGACCACAGACAGTGCGGGTCGGGAGTAACACATCTAGCACCATCACATTGAACACAGGGGCCCCACAAGGATGTGTGCTGAGCCCCCTTCTATTCACCCTGCTAACACACGACTGCACACCATCGTACAGCTCCAACCACTTCATCAAGTTTGCGGACGACACAACAGTGGTGGGTCTCATCAGCAACAACGATGAGACGGACTACAGGAACGAGGTGAGCCGCCTGGCCTTGTGGTGCGGACACAACAATCTCACTCTCAACGTGGAGAAGACAAAGGAGATTGTTGTGGACTTCAGGAAGAGGGATGCCCAACATGCCCCTCTGACCATCAACAGCACCGCAGTGGAGAGAGTAGACAGCACCAAGTTCCTGGGAGTGCACGTCTCAAAGGACCTGTCCTGGAGCAGGAACACTGCAGCACTGGCAAAGAAGGCTCACCAGCGTCTCTACTTTCTCCGCAAGCTGAAAAGGGCTGGAGCTTCAACCCCCATCATGAGCACCTTCTACAGAGGTGCCATAGAAAGTGTCCTGACCAGCTGCATCACTGTGTGGTTTGGTGCATGTACTGCATCCTGCCGCAAGAGCCTCCAGCGCATTGTGAGAGCAGCTGAGAAGATCGTGGGCACCTCCTTGCCCTCACTGCAGGACTTACACAGCAAACGCCTCACTCGGAAAGCCCACTGCATGGCAGGTGATCCCACACACCCACTACACAGCTGCTTCAGACTGCTGCCATCAGGAAGGAGACTGAGGAGTCTCCAGGCTCGAACCAGCAGACTGAGAGACAGCTCTGTCCATCAGGCAGTCAGGATGCTAAACACTCTGCCTGCTCTGCCCCCCCTCCCATTTGAACTGCCTTAACTCTAAAACTTTCTCACACATTACCACACAACACAAAGATTTTAACACTGGACTCTGTGTCATCAAACGGGTTATTCACTAAACTCTCGGTCATGTGCTCATACAGTTTGCACTACTTCTCATACTTGCACTAATGTTTGTATTACATCACTGCCTATAATCATAATACTGTTTACATTCTCTGTTTACATTTATTAATACTGTTTACTTTTATTACTACTGCTTACATGTAATTACTACTGTTTACATTTTCACTACTCTAATATCTACACCACTGCTGATACATATACAGTGTGCTCTGAACGGTCTTATTTAGGGATGCCCAATGTGCCTTACTGCATATGCCACTTTTTGCCTCTATAACGACATCAACTACTACCTCATACATATACTGTGCACATTAACTCATACGCTGCTTTGCCACTTTGCAAATGTCAATACTAGAAACCTTTAGTTTATTTTAGTTATACTTTTTATACTCTTTTTTTATACTAGTATGCAAAAAACTCAGGACAGTATTATGTTCATTAAATGTTTAATGTTTTAGCTTTAGAGTTGGTGTAAATTTTATGTTCATTGAATGTTTAATGTTTTAGTTTTAGAGTTGGTGTAAATTTTCATACTCTTATACCACTATGCAAAAACTCAGGACAGTGTTAGTTTTACTATTTTATGCTTATGTCTATTATTATATGTTCAGTGTTTCAATGTTTAGATGTTTACTGTTGCACCGAGGGACTGAGAGAAACGCAATTTCGGTCCTGTGTATGTCCTGTACAGTACATATTGCAGATCTGACAATAAAGTTGACTTTGACTTTGACTTGACTTTGATTTCAAACTTTTAAAAATACAAAGACTCAATGGTGAAGTGGTTTTTGATTACTGTATGTGGTATTTGTTGCCTTAGGCGACATAGCCAGGATCTGAACTATTGCCTGGTATGTGTCAGACACTTGAAAGTGGCACATTTAAATGCACGCAGGCACCCCAACAACCTGTGGCTGTTTCCGTTTCATCCGTATGATATCTAAGTCTGCGTAAGCAGGAATTAGCGTGACAGTACAAAGCAACATGAGCTGCAGAGTGTCCAGTACTCAGATGTTGATAACCAGTGACATGTCAAGATTCTCTGCATTCCTCAGGGTTCAGAAAAAGTTATAATTACAGGGATTTCTTTGTATTTGTTTTGACTACACTCTGGAGATTTCTGCAGGAAGTGAAGGTCAAAAAGGGGGGAATGAGTCAGGAAAAGAAATGATTATTACATCCCTTTAATTTCAGCACTTTTATATACCTCCTTAACATTTAGCGTTGTTCAGTGTACACCTGCCTCAGGGCTTCCCTTTCAAAAGTCTATGAGCTTCCAACAATATATGGAGTGCATGCAATAAATATGTCTTGTCTTGAACAACAAACAGTCCAGGCCATCCACAGTCAGATGGATGTATTTATGTTCAGGGTCGATTTGAAGTTTGCTGCTGCCACGCGTCTCCTCGAGGGATCAAGAGGCTTCGGTGAACTTGGTTTTGTAAACATTGTGCAATTCTGTGTTACGCCAAAGAAATGTTTGCCGGCAATAACAACATTCCAGTCAACAGTCAATATCCGGGAAATTAAAGGGTAAGTCATCTAAATATCTTGAAAATCACACATGTCCATCAATAAATATACTGTGAATATTTCAGTGAAACTGAATCTACCCACAGGGACATATAACTGACCTCAGGACTTCTAAACAGTTTGGCAAACACAAATCTTTGAGATCAGGTTTTTGGCTTTTCTTCATGCTTTCAAACCATATTTTACAATTTTTTACTAGACAGCTTTTCGAACTATGGTTTGAGGCTTTTATTTTTGTCAGTTACTGATGAAGACAATAAAATCTGAAGACAAAACTTTGCCTTGAGCAAAATTATAATGTTCTGACATGTTCTCATTTGTCAAGGTCTATTTGAATCAACATTTTTAGTGTGTGCGTGTGTTTTGAGTGTAAGCATTTTATTGGTATTAGCATGTTTTGAAAAAAATAAAAAAATAAAACATGGATGTGCATAACAGATATGTAGATTCCCCCTAGATAAAACAAGAGTACCCCATATGGTACATTATACGCCCATCGACAAACATTTATACAACAATACAGAAATCTTTGGCAACGACCAGGAAAGACTTCGTAATAACATTTGACCTTGATTTGTGATCTTGAAGCTGAGGTAATAAAAAGGTTACGCAGCATGCCGTCTAGTGATACAAATTCTGATCAAGTTTCCTTAACTTAGCTTGCGCAGAAAAGAAGTTATGGCTCAGACAAGAAAATACCGGTACTGTACCTTGATTTAAGTTTGACCTTGATTTGCGACCTTGACCTTCGAGCTGGAGTGATGAAAATTATACAACACGACACTCCGCCCAGTAAAGATGCATATGTGCATCAAATATTAGCTAATTATCTTGAGCGGATGCGACGTTATGGCCCAGATAAGAAAAAGTTTATGGATGTACTGTGGAGGTTCTGGACACTTTGAGCCTTACCTGGCTTCTGCAGCTCCTGAGCAGCTGGGCGGAGCCAACCCCATCACACCTGTTCCTGATCCTGCTTTGATGAAGACTGCTGTACTTCAGCTTCTGTGGGACAGCAGTTTGATGCTGGATCATTGAAGCCCTTGGGTACGTTGTGACAGCCACAACTACAAGTAACTTAATTTCTTGAGAATACGCTCCTGTGCTTTTCTTTGTTTGTTTTTTTGTCAAGACCTGCTCCATTGGAATGTCCATCCTTGTGATTACTCACCTTCCTCGAGTCTCCTTAAGTCTGTCTGGAACTACTTACCTCTTGACTCCTCGGAACAGCCTGAGATCAGTCCCACCTGTCGACACTGAAGCTACTCGTCTGGTTTCCACCAAGCCACTCTCCTACGATCACTTACCGGTTCTCCGCTCCCCTGGAACCTCCATGCTCCTCTTCAAAGCTGCTCCATGCTCCAAGCTCTGTAGCACAAACTGGCAAAAGTAATTATAATTTTACTTCTAACCTACAAAGCTCTCAACAACCTAGCTCCATCTTGTTGTAGAGATCTCATTGTTCCATATTTTCCTAACAGAGCACTTCCCTCTCAGACTGCAGGTTTACTTGTGGTTCCTAGAGTTTCCAAAAGCAGAATGGGAGGAAGATCTTCCAGTTATCAGGCTCCTCTCTGGTGGAACCAACTTCCAGTTTCTGTTTGTAAGACTGACACATTGTCCAGTTTTAAGACTGGGCTTAAGGGGAGTGGTGGTGCAGAGGTTAGAGAAGATGGGCCTGTGTTCGGAAAGTCGCAGGTTCAACTCCTGGTACTATCAACATTAAAATGTGGGTGGAAAAGGTGAAACACCAAACACCTGCCTCCACCCTCAATTGCCCCACTCTGAGCCCCTGAGCAAGGCCCTCAACCCCAAAAGATTGCTCCCAAAAACAGGTCTCTCTTGAAAATGAGTTCTCGTGACTCAATGAGACTTCCTGTATAAATAAAGGGTAAAATAAACAAAAAAAAAGACTGGGCTTAAGACTTTCCTTTTTGATATATCCCATAGTTAGGGTTGGCTTGTTATGCTGCCATAGGCTTAGACTACAGGAGGAAAAAATGACCTAATTTCCTTAAATTATTTGTTAAGATTGAATAATTTTCATTTGATATTATTTATATCTTAACATGTGATTCTCTACCTGCCATTGTGTATCTGTTCCTTCCAAACCCAGCCGGTCAAAGCAGATGGACGCTTGTCCTGAGCCTGGTTCTGCTAAAGGTTTCTTCCTCGTGAGGGAGTTTTTCCTTTCCACTGTTACCTTCATGCTTGCTCAAGAGTATGCAATGGAGTTAAACTCAAAGCATTCTTCTCCTCAGACAAATAATGTTAACATACTTTTTATGTACATGAATGTTTCTGTACAGTGACCTGAAAAACATTGTGACTTGGTGCTATATAAATAAACTGAACTGAATTATTGAAAACTCTTGTTCCATGGATACCCGTACTTACCTGACCTCCTTATTCTTGCAGATAATTCCCCTGTGTAAATATCTCCATTTCACAATAATCTACTTACGTTTTCAATCAAGTGTTGGGTCCACTCTGTCAGTTTGCTTATTCTGGGTTTAAAACTAGTCAGCTCATGATATGTACAGATGGAGACAATACCAAAATAAATCCATTTTTGACAGGCGTATACGGTAATAAAAAAGTAGTCTATATTTGTTATGGTTTAGGCAAAATCAGCTCAAATAATTATTTCATTTGCATCTGGCATTTTCTGGACTGAACTAAATTAGAGGTTAGAACGGTGAAGCAGTGACTGTCCTTTAGATATGTTTGCAAAAATAAACAAATACAAGCAGCTTTGAAATGTTTTTAACAATTTTACAGTTGATTCCACTCGAAATCACTTGTTTTTACAGTAAAGCTGTGATTTTATTCTAATTTTACCTGCAATTCAATTAACAGTTGCCTTGTCACTAACATTGCAGAACATTTTGTTTAGCTCAAATATTATAATTTATAAAGAAAATAAGAGAAATTATATGATAATAAAAGTAAAATTCTTTACTTAATTGAGGGCTGAAATAAAAGAAGAGATGTAATAATGAAGTGATTTATATATTTTTATATTGTACTAACAGATAAATAAATAAAACAGGATAATTCCATAGAGCAAGCCATAAACCATAGAGCTATTCAAGTTGACAACAAGACACCTCTGAAAGAACATAAGAAATAGAGTTGAACTTGTAATTGCAAAATAAATAAATAGGCTGTAAATCATAACTGCCAACTGCACACATGCAGTCATTTTATGGACCTGTGGTCTGAGAGCACCAGTCTACCTGTGTGTCTGGTTGGTTCTCTGCAGCCCAGGATGGTGAGTTTGACCCATGGCACTGTATAAATATTATGTCAAATCGCGTCTGAATAGACGTTTATATGATGTTTAAGTTTATGTTTAAAGACCGTGTAAAGTGAAATTAAATTTGTGTTTTTATTTTGTCACACGGCATAAATATGTGTTATTAATCACCCATATAAATCTGACTGATTAAAAACATTGATTTCCTTATAAAATTAAGTCTCAAAAATCATGAAAAAACATGATTTTGACTTGCTCTAGAACGCTGGGGGCGTGTCGCACGTGGGCGTGATTTCAGCGCAGTACTGCGCCATGTCCAGCCCCCTTCAGAGCTGAGCTGTGTGGGGAGGCATACGGGGGAAGCAGAGATCACCTGCTCTGTTTTTATCTGAGTTCTGGCTTCCAGCAGCTCCTTTTTCCAAGAGTTACGCTGTTTTTAGTGCACTAACAACTCTGGTTATGTTTTTAAAGTTGAGGACACATAACTCCGCTGTTATAATCAGCGCTATTTTAGAAGATGAGCGGACTCGCGGTCCGAACCGGTCACATCGCATGCGGGGTCTGATCGCCACACACACACACACACGCGCGCGCGCGACCCGGTCACATCGCATGCGGGGTCTGATCGCCTCTCACTCACACACACACACGCGCGCGCGCGACCCGGTCACATGCATGCGGGGTCTGATCGCCACACACACGCGCGCGCGCGCGGGGGGGGGGGGGCGGAGGTGCGCGGAGGTGCAGGTGGCATGTGGTCGCTCCAGCAGCACGCCAGTACTGGAGGGAGACGGTCGGTAGCGAGTGAACGGCTCCACCGAAGA
Source organism: Garcialebias charrua (assembly GCA_038048925.1). Classification (NCBI taxonomy): domain Eukaryota; kingdom Metazoa; phylum Chordata; class Actinopteri; order Cyprinodontiformes; family Rivulidae; genus Garcialebias; species Garcialebias charrua. The sequence continues at coordinate 25,496 of JBBPBX010041143.1, forward strand.
ACGCATTTATAACGGCTGGAGCTGCAGGGGGTGGGGCTTGTGACCGCGTGACGAAACGCGGTCACATTTAAACCACGCCTAAAAAATCCTGAAAGAGAAATGTGTTTATACACAGTTTGATCTATAACTCCAAAATTAATTGAGCTACAATTTTGAGACTTTTTACTCATTTACAAGATTACAATTACGACATTTATAATGTTTATTGAAGAAAATGTTGAAATTCACTTTACACGGTCTTTAAAGGGGACCACACATGCAAAATTCACTTTTTAATGTTTTTTTACTCAAATTTGGGTATTTACTTCATAAAGAAACAGTCCTAAGGCCAAAAAAATGCACCCAGTGGTTTATTTACTATAAGTAGATTTATTTATCTTAGATAGAAACGGGCCGATTGCACTTCCTGCGGTTTGTGACGTCACAAACCGCAGCCACAACCCACACCAAACCTGAGTCCAGCCCCTCACCTAGCAACCACTGGTGCGGCTCAACCCACTTCACTATAAAAGACGTCACGGTTGCCGAGCAGTTTAGGAACTGACCTGGCGGTCATTTATTTATTTATTCATTTATTTAGCCCCCGGGGGGGCTATGGGCTCAGCCCTGCTCCAGCCAGCAGCACATCTTGAGTAAAACCAGAATGTTTTATTACCTTGTTTGAATGAACTCTGTCTCGTTGAAACTGTGCACACACACTCTCGCGGTTTGGACTTGTTTCTTATATGATGGAGGACTGCTCTAACACAACTGTCAGTTTGGTCGAGCGGTTAAGACACTTGAGCGGCACGCAGGAGACTAGAGTTCGCGTCCTGTCAACGGCATCGTTTTTTTTTTCCCTTTTTATTTAAAGCCTTTTGTTTCGGAGAAATCGGGGTGAAACTAGATATATACATCGATATAATAATACTTTATAATTGTTATTTTTACGTTTTAGTTCAATTTTTAGTGTAATATCGCTCCCAACGCGCAACCGGCAGAAAACTGTGCACACACACACACTTACTCGCGGGACGAGAGTCTGTACCATGAAGCACCACTGATCGATATATTTTCAGATTAGCAACTTATTTATTTTAAGAATACCTTTCACTTCATCAAAATCTAATCAAAACTTCACCGTTCTAAATGTAGGTGGTTGTGATTATTTCTTATACGACGAAAGTCTGTTTTTGCACAACTGCACAGTTGGCCCAGAGGTAATGAACCGGACTCGTCATCCGAAGGACACAGGTTCGCGTCACGGTCGCGGATTTCCTTTTTTTTTTTTTTAAGCCTTTTGTTTTGCAGACCGCCGGCGAAGACACCATCTGCGTGCGGGAGTTGTTGCGAGCTACTGACTTTTGACGTCCGGGGGTCCGGTCAAAAGTTGCCTCATGCGGATAAATTAACTGGAGACATTCTGTGAACTTTGTGTGTGGACTGAAGCACGCTCCAACAAGCGCCGCATGCAACGAGCGGAGCACACCGCCCGCTCGGAGAGGAAAAGCTATCATTAGCCTCGGAGCTAATGCTAAAAACAGGAGCTGCAAATGGCGGCAAGCGCAGAGGGCTTTTGGTAAGTTATCTTAAGCTACTAGCACTAACAGTAAGTCAAATGAGTAATAAAAAAGAGCTAATTTTAAAATAACAACATATTAGAGATACTGGCTGTTGCAGAGGGCGTAGTTAATGTAAATAGGTCTTTGTAGGGCGTGGCTTTCAGACCTCATTATTCATAAACCGGTCGTTTAGAACGGAAGTGAAATTTGGCAGAATTAGAAAGGGGATATTTTTTAATCTAAGCATTATTTTGTGTATAAAATTGACTGAAAATGGTCTGGATAGCCCACAGATAAACCACAAAAAATTATATATCCTACATTTGGTCCCCTTTAAACATCTTCTAAATTAAGTTCAAATTTAGACCAATTTATTCTAAAAGTCTATAGTCTTTAGACTGTAGAGAAGTTTCTCAAAGCAAAAAATAAAAAAGTTTAGTATGATTAAATGCATAATTTGAGATCACAGAGTAGAAAATTTCACAACAATCAAATCAAAACAAATATATCCTTGTAGGTCAACATGCAAAAAAAAAAAAAGTTCTACCACTTCTCGTTTGATTCACTGCTTCGTTTGTTCTTTCCTGTCTTTCATTGTCCGTCTCTGTCCATCTCCAGCAGAACACGCCTCAGCTGGCACCATTCTGACAAAGACCAGACCTCCTGTCATTCTCTCGAGCTACAGAAGAGGCTGATAAGTGAGAACATGTGACAGGAGGAAAACATGTTACTCTTCTGCACCCCCTCTAACTCCAGCTATTACCCCATTCCTGTGCAGATCCCTCTTGATACAGATACGGAGGGTTTGTGTTTGGCTTTTGAAGACAACAATGTCCAGTCTGGCCTGTTTGAGTACGCCAAACTATGCAGGAACTGGGGTCATCATTCTTTTCTATCTGCTGGGATTCCAGTCATGTTTTGTGAAAGAGGCTGTTTCCCTTGGCTGTTGACGGATTCATAAACAGCACCGCTGCGCACTGAAGGCATTTGGATACGGTCTCCAACAGAGACCTTAAACCAGTGGTAATAACAGGATCGACTGAGAAGTTTAAAGTTTGATATGATTATTTTCAGGCGCATATAAAACCTATTCAAACAATTTAGGGAAACAATTGAAGAAAATTACACAGCAAAGCAAACGACACTGATCATCCAGCTTTTGCAAATTAAAAAAAATGTCTAAGTCTAGAATGATTACTCATGTTAACTTTTGTTAGTTTTTGCACGAGTTGTTTTTATTGATACTATTTTCTTAACCAACCACTGCTTTTACTTCTACGCTAGCTGCATGCGCTGTGGCTGTAAATATACATCCAATATTAGTTGTGACTCATATACAGTATCTGCTTATCTGTTTCCAAAACTGCAGGTAAGATACTGACTGCTCCTAAACGCTTTACACAAACCCACAAAAAAAAAAGGTTTATGTTATCTACTTAAACTGGAAATGATATTGCTCTTAATACCTTAACTGCCTTGTTCAGGGTGTGACCCACTGCACTTACTGCTTTCCTGCTAAAAATGACAACAGAATTCAAAACTCTGCTGACCAAGGGGCTAATACTGCTTAACTGGAAACCTGCAGCTCCACTTACATATACAGTATTCAACCTGGATCAAGTGTACAGGTGTACACCTATTTATATACTGTACAGTAGTTCCTCGCTACTTCGCAGTTCGACTTTTGCAGACTCGCTCTTTCTTGGTTTTTCAATATAAAATTGTACACGACACACGATTGTCAGCTTTAATATTACTCATGTGATTGGGACGGTACGGGATAAAAGTTAACAACAAAAAAATACTTTGTACAGGTGCCGCCATTTTGTAGTTTTCTTTCAATAAGCTTATACTGTAACGCCAGTCAAAAGAACTACACTACGCAGAAGCCAATAGTGCTTCCGGCCGTTGATTTCTACTAAAATGATGGGAAAGTTTTACAACGCAAAGTCAGAAGTAACAATCAATCTA
>JBBPBX010041144.1:0-14372 GCA_038048925.1 Garcialebias charrua
AAGGGTAGCATGCCCTCTCCGGGTCGGGGAGGAGGTCCTGCCCCAAGTGGAGGAGTTTAAGTATCTCGGGGTCTTGTTCACGAATGAGGGAAAACTGGAGCGTGAGATCGATAGGCGGATAGGTGCAGCATCCGCAGTGAAGCGGGCGCTGTACCGGTCTGTCGTGGTGAAGAGAGAGCTGAGTCAAAAGGCAAAGCTCTCAATTTACCGATCGATCTACGTTCCCACCCTCATCTATGGTCATGAGCTTTGGGTTATGACCGAAAGAACGAGATCTCGGATACAAGCGGCTGAAATGAGTTTTCTCCGCAGGGTGTCTGGACTCTCCCTTAGAGATAGGGTGAGAAGCTCAGTCATCCGGGAGGGACTCGGAGTAGAGCCGCTGCTTCTCCACATCGAGAGGAGCCAGTTGAGGTGGCTCAGGCATCTGGTTAGGATGCCTCCTGGACGCCTCCCTGGTGAGGTGTTCCGGGCATGTCCCACCGGGAGGAGACCCAGAGGAAGACCCAGGACACGCTGGAGGGACTATGTTTCTCGGCTGGCCTGGGAACGCCTTGGGATTCCCCCAGAGGAGCTGCTCCAAGTGGCTGGGGAGAGGGAAGTCTGGGCCTCCCTACTTAGGCTGCTACCCCCGCGACCCGACCCCGGATAAGCGGAAGAAAATGGATGGATGGATGGATGGATGGAGAAACATTGTTTGAATATTGCAAGAGTGTTGGGAAGGGTTTAAAATGCCTATATATATATATATATATATATTTTTTTATTTATAAAATGTGTTCATTTTTAAAATACAATACAAAACAATCCCATAAACAATAACATACAAAATATAAAAAATGAAAGGTAGCAGAAAGAAGAAACAATCTTATTATATCTGCCCCTTTTTTCAAACAATTAGTTCAATCAAAAATAATCTTCTAAACTTTCTAATTTTCTAAAAGTTGGAGTTTTGTCTGAAATTAAAATACATAATCAGATTTATTCTAAACACAAGCACTGCAGATTGAAATTTTCAAGAGTTGTTTTTTGTAAGGATAAGAATAAAATTTTACTCCTTATTATTTAATCATCTGCAAAGATCAGTTTCTGGGCTTCATTGATGATTTTGCATTTTGTTTTTCTAAATCTTAGGAATATTGAAGCACATTTTATTTAAACTTGAATAGTACAAACAAATTCTCAGCATATAGAATAATCAATTTTAAAAGATGTTTTAATTATAACAGTAATTACAATTTCCATATAAGTTTAGAGTGATGACATACATCACCATCCATCCATCCATCCATCCATCCATCCATCCATTCATCCATCCATCATCCATCCATCCATCCATCCATCTGTAAATTGAATTACAAGAAGGTATATTTATCACTGTTGTTGTGAAGTGCATTCCTGCATTTTATAATGGCAAATCAATACAGAATATCGAAAATACCGGAGTAAACTCTTTCAAACTGGGTATACTTCAGAAAGTTTTTCAGTTTGATTCCATACTGTGCAATGAGTAACTTAAAGACATTGCATGTGCTACAACACAATGCTTTTCAGTTGTCTAATCTCTCTATATATCATCTGTTAATGAAAACATGATCAAACATTGACTTAATTTTTAAATACATGGGGTATATTTCTCAAAGTACTGCAATGGATCCTGCAAAGTATTAAAAAGTAATTTAGTTGAAACTGAATTAGCAGGCAGTTTGTGAAATATAGTTTTACTGTTGAGAGCTCTGGATAATGTGTGCAGACTTTCTCATTACTCAACCTTTGTTCGCTTTCGCCACATTTGGGGCTGGGTGTCACTGTAATTTTTCACTTGATGCCGAGAACAAAATCCAAATAGAAGAGGCCCCCGGAGGAGGTCATGTGAGCGTCAGATCACGGGATCTGGACTATTGCCGATAAGGACGTTGAAAATTAAAGATCCCGACGTTGAAATTCAAGCGCAAGGGCAGAAATTTGACCACCCCCGCGATCCTCCTCTATACAGACCTAACTAATCCCTGGTAGCTAATGAGACACCTGGTCTTTGTTCAGTAAATCTTCACTGAAAAAGTTCCTAAGTCCACTCTGGACAGATGATCCAAACGTCTTTATAAATGGTTGTAAGCTGTATTAATTAATCACCTGCACTGTCTTGTCTTTTGTTGCTCTCACATCACCGTAAAAGAGGTTCAAGTAATGAACCTTTTTTTCTTCTTCAGCGGAGTCAACCTCGACTAAATACACTGGCATGTTTAGCGATTAAGAATATCTTCTATTTTATCTTCTCTCGTGCTGGACGTGGCTTTTTGTTGCAGATGTACTACAGATTGTGTGTCTTAATGGCGAGTGAGGGAGCCGTGGCTTTTTGTTGCAGATGTACTACAGATTGTGTGTCTTAATGGCGAGTGAGGGAGCCCAGGTGGGGTCATTCCTGCACACGTGCATTGTTTCACATGAGCGGACGTCTTAGGATACGTCTCTGCTGAATTTTTTTGTCCAAAGCTGTCACCAGCGCTGACAGGCGAGACTCGCCCTTGGCTTTGCTGCTGTTTAGACAGGTGTTTCAGCAAAGAAAACAACTGCGGCCCGTTTCCAGCTTAGACCCGTACAACAGCAACGCTCCCCTAAAGACGGAAGGAAAGAATATTAGCGAGAGGATTACGCCTGAGAAGGGTGAGGTCTTGACAGACTGACAAAGTCAAGAGGGGACTTTGAATTTGTCAACCAGGTGTTTTCAGCAGCTCCTTATGAATTAATGTGCTTTGCTTGGTTTGGATGTTTCCACTTTTCTCGATTTACTGTAGGAAAAAAATGCAAAGGAAAACAAGCAAAATGCATTTTTTTTAGAATTTATTATGACCCCTTAAATTTTCTCTTTTTTATCGTCTTAGACTGAGCTTGGTCCACAAATCCTGAACACTTCTTCCCTCTGGAGGTCAGCAGGAACAAGTTCTGCTCTTTGGATTTCTCTCTCCTTTTCCTTCTTGTCTGTATTCCCCAGTGCTGAAACTGTGTGATGACATAAAACACACATACATTGAGCTAGTAAGAGGTCCATAGTTGTGGGTTGTGCCCCTTTTTTTTAAATGTGTGGACAGAAAAGAGGCCAACACCCTTATGATTACCCACTCACCCGCTTCCGTTTTCCACCTGTACAGAGTGCCAGACCCACAGTGCTGCGGGAGTAGGCAGGACTGAGTCAGTCCCTCTGATGATCTCCAGTCACCCTTCTGTTACAATGGGTCAGCCAGCAGCAAATGGAGTGACGGGCAAGGCTGATTTAGAGGCTGCAACGGGCAGAAACTGGCATCAATTTATTCATCAGCACCCTGAAGTGAACCATAGCTGCTTAGATCCCAAGGTATTACAGAGGAGTTCTCTCCTCTGTTTTCTGTCTGTGTGTTTTAACATCTTGAATCTAGAGCTCAGCTTGTCTCATTTACTGTTCGTGTAGACAGATGACACTGTCCTGGTAGGTGCCGTGTGTCTGCCTCGGCTGAGGCACACAATTTATTTTAAGGGTACGGATGTGGGCATTCTGAGGGGACATATTTATAGCCTTCTGCTTTGGGGAGAAGACCTGCCAGTAAAAGCAAAGGATCTGAACAAGGGACAGAAAACCTAAAGTCTGACTCTACAGGCTGAACATTTGTGCTTTGTTTTCCAATGCAATCTACATGTCAGGTTTGGGATACTCAAAATTAAGGGTGAAATGACAGCCATTAAAAAAAAAAAAACATTAACTTTGCATCTTTTGCAGCCCAAACCATTTAAGATGAAGAAATTCAACAAGTGATGCGTGTTGTGGAGTAGGTGGGACCAAAAACGTCACGTGTGCACAGAAATGGTTAAAAAAATGCAACATGGCAGCTACCATAAAACAGCTGCTTTAAATCCTAAAAGAAGAAAAGAGTTGGTCTACAAATACAATACATCTATGGTCTGATCTTAAAATTTCTAAGGGACTAAGTTGGGGTTGATTGAAGATTTTACTTTGGCAGGATAAAACTAAGAATTTAAAGGCAGATTGAAAAAAAAAAGATGCCCTTGGACATAAAACAAGAAGGGACTGAGTCTCTGATAGGAATGTGACTGTCCTGCGGGCAATTTTAAAGGAACCACACATTAAATGATACGACATATTGCTACCAACTACAGTATACTCCCACTTTATATTTTCAATAATTTTAGGGGAAAAAATGCACAAGGCCTATTATAGCTGGAATCTTTGATTTGTCCCTTTTAGGGTACTATAGCAACATGATGGCCAACAAGAAATTAACTACCAGTATGTGTAGATCACCTAAAATGTTACACAATGGAACATCAACTATAAATACATCAACACTTTAACCACACAAACAGGGTAAGTACTGCAAATTTGCTGTAACCATGTTGAGGGTGACCTAACTAAACTGATAAATGGTTTTGTTCAAAATTACTGAAAAACAAACAACAAAAACAAAGTAAATTCTATGAGAAATCTACAACTTATGTAAAGGCATAACTTTATTTTCATTGAACTGTAAATATGTGCCGGTATAGTTATTTTTCCCCATTTTCTGTTATTTCAAATTTTGTAAATATATGTTAACAAGGTGAAGTCAGGTCATCTGTATTGGTCCTTCTTTGCTGAGAACAAAGAAAGTACTCTAACATCAAAAGTACTGTAATTTCTGGACTGTTGAGTGCACCCAAATATAAGCCACGACCACTAAATAAAAAATAATGTTGTACATACAGTATATATATATGCATACACTTGTCTATAAGCTGCAGGTGTCCACATTGTAACATGAGATATTCACACAGAAAGATTTTTAAAAACTTTTAATTAAATCCGTACCGGTAACATACGCAATATGTACAGTAAATGTTTTTTCGGAACAGTGCTGGTAACACAGCTGGTAAAAAAAGAAAAGAAAAGAAAAAACAGTAGCCTACCAGGAAGTCATCCAATGGCAGCGGAGCAAAAGTTGTAATTACAGGGGAGTCCCTCTCACCTGCTCTGCTCTGAATTCCCCCTCATGGGGAGGGGGGATATCCCCAGTGAGACGTTCTTTCTTCCCCTCCTCATTCCATTGATCCACTGTGACCTGTTCAGTAATTTCATTGGTCAGACTTTTACAAAAAAAGAAAAAAACTTTTTATACAGGTAATCTCATTGAGTCACGAGGGAACCCCCCCCCCCCCTCCAAATTATTATTTTTATTTATTTCATAAATTATCTGCAGCATTATATAAGCCATGGTGTTGAAAACCTGTGAAAAAAGTAGTGGCTTATAGTCCAGAAATTACGGTACTCAAAAATACTCAACAAAGAAGAATTTTTCCAGATGACCTGACTTAACCTTGTTAGATTTTTCTACCTGGATTATTGAGCAGCATCAGGACATGTTGAATATCAACATTTTTACTAAAAACACTGCAGTTCATATGGGTGTTGTACATATTTGACATATTTTTCTACATAAAAACGCCATTTCAAATTAACTGTTGGTAGATTTTTGCTGAAATTCAACAATAAATGCAAAAAATATAAACTCAGAGCTGCCTGTTGAGGTTGATGAGTATCTGATTCATAAACTTGCTACTGGGTTTTAAAAAAAACGTGTTCTTTTTTAAAAACATTATTTGGTGCAATATGTTGCCATTTGTAAAATATTCCCTTTTGAAAAGTGAGCTATCAGAGCATAATAATAGTTTACTCTGAGTAAAAATAGATCTTAACGTCTAATCATATTGTTCAGATACTACGAAAGAGTTGGATATGCTATAAGTGTGCATATCATAACAAGTCAGGTGCAGCCTTTTTAAACACAAACACATGATAAATGAGCACGTCCTTTTCAGAGCTGATAACTGAGACGTCCTCTGGCTCGAAGGCTAATTCAGATCACGTTTAACAAAGGACCTGCTCCGTTAGAGGAAAACAATGATGTCATCATGTAAATGCCACTGTACTCATCCAACACCTGAGCACTTACCCACTTCTTAGCATTTCTTTTCAGCTTGTGCTCATCCTCAAACAAAGAGCCTCATCCCTGGGTGTAGCCAGAGTTGTGTGCCACTTCTTATTTCATCTGTTGGTGGATGGAAAAAAATAAAGGAGTTAATAAAGGCAGTGATAATATAAAGAGGGAGGCAGGTTACAGGATCATCACTCAACTTTGCTTCTACCTGTCTCCTGCTTTGTGATTTTTACCTCATTGTTCTCCAAAAATACTTTGGATGTAGAACCTGAGATGAGAGCTATTCATTTTTTAAGTGCTATTCATTACAAACCACTGAAAATCGCATTTATTCAGTGATGACACTTCTTAGAGACCTTTACAGGAGCTGTTGCAGCGCCTCGAGGCACTAAAAAGCGAGTTTAAACGCGATTCATCTACATGGGAAGTAAGAAGAAGAAAAATGGTGATTGCCAAAACAAACTCAGCTTTGCTTCTAATTGCAGAGGGCATGTTACTTCTGGATACGTGGAAATGTGGGAATCCCACATTATGTCCCATTTAACGTGCATCAGACTGGAATTTTCACCTCCGACTGGAAAAAGCAATTCAGCTCTGAGCTGAGCCTCAGGAATAAGCCTGTTGCTCAGGTCTCAGTGGAGGAACAATAGTCTATATGGCATGTGACGCAGCACATCTGCGTTGATTGACATCCATGAGCTTCGGGTGTTCCTTTCCCTGCAGGGCCAACCGCTCCATCAAGCTAATCTGCTCAGCATCGTTAAACCTGTCGAACCTGCCTCTTTTCAAAAAATCCAAAAAGTACTAGAATATGAACCTTGGTCCACCAGGAGTTGGGTAAACGTTTGGACTGACTAGACGAGCTGATCAGGCTAATACTTCACAGCTACAGCACCACTGGCAACATACCCCGTCTATTTTTAGTGGATCTATGCTCAGCACACGTTTGTGTAGCACAAAAGTTTGGTTGAGAAAAACGGCTAAAATAGATGTCGTATAAAACCGTAGCTGTATAATTTTAGCTAATGTAGCCTTCTTCAATATGTCATGCTGCTTTTGACCAAGATTTGTTTATACAAATCTGAATAACCATAAAAATGAGTCCCCGTTTAGCCATTAGCCTAGCCTGGATGAAGACTTTTGCCCTCTGTTGATTGTTGTCATGGCTATTATGGTATGACTATTACTTATAACAATTTTGAACCTATTTAATAACTATTTGGTAGAACTTCAAAAATGACCATACCAACTTTTAATAAATTTTTAGAAACTTTGTGTGTAAAATGGAATAGAGCTGCTGCTGATCCATCAGATGTGAACAGGTTAAGTGCATCAATGAATCTTGCTTACATTAAAAACTTGCTAAAACGTTTTCTGAAACTATTTTACCTGTAGTTGGTTTTATATATAAATATGCAAGTGGACGATAGCCGTGCCCTTAGATATAGCGTAAATGTTCAAGGATCGAAAGTTTACTTAATTTAATTATGAGGTACCTGTGTTCATTGTGACACTAAAAGCCATAGAACGACACCTCATGCTTATTTACTTTTTAACATCTGCTGGTGCAGTCAGACCCGCATCATGTTGTTTGATCCCAGCTGCGTGCTCAAATATAAGATCAACAAAAACAACTATATAAAGAAAGAAAAAATCAAAAGTCCACTTTCAGCAGTGGTGGGATGTAACAAAGTACAAGTACTTACCAAAAAGTACACTTTTCATGTATATGTACTTTACTCAAACATGGATACTTTCGATTTTTACTCCACTACATTCATATTAAGTGTCTGTACTTTCTACTACACCAAATTTCTATAATGCGTTGCGTTGCATGTTACATTCATGTTGCTGCTTTTTTTTTATATGTTTGTTAGTTTGAAAGTAACCAATGAGGGGAGTTGGTCCACTGAATCACTGCAATGTGGGCAGGGAACGTTAGACCTGCCTTCAAGAAGAGCTGGGCCAATGACATATATTCTAGTGTATACGTCATTGAGCTGGATGCACCCACAGCACCACTAACGCACCCAAAATAGATTCTACTATGGAGAGTCAGCCAGAAGATACGCGCCACCCCTGGCCTTATTGAAAAACTATTCAGCACAGCAGAATAGATGTTGTCTCCTAGAAGAGCCAGACTGGACTCAAAAAACTTTGAAAACCAACTCCTTCTGAACTTGAACAAGAAATTCTGGCTGCAATATTAAAATGTGTCAGTTCATGGGATGTTAGGAGACAAGAGATGTCTCCAAGTGGCTCAACACTCGGGTCCAAATTTTGAAAATGGTGTCAGGAAGTTAAAATAATGTTCTGACCCATTACAAGGTTGACTAGACATTATTTTAACTAGCTTAAGACAAACTGGAGTTTAAATGATCAGATGTTCCTTTGTCAGGTCTAATGCTCCTTTTTTCAGACAGACAACTTTTACTTTAATGTGTTTACTGCAGTTAAAAGGACACATAGGTTTTTCTTTGTGTTAAATTAAAAAAATTCAAAGGTAAAATCATTCCTCTTTCTTATTTTGCTTAATGTCAATAGCCTATATGCCACGGGGGGGCGTGACGTACTTCCGGCAAAATGCAACACCTACCCGCCACTTCCGGTTCCCATCCACCTCCGCTGTTGTCAGCGTTAGCTCCTAGTAGCCTACCATAACAACGACCCGAAACGGGAAGCGGCTGCGCGCTACCGGCACTACACGTGAGTACCGTTGTGTCCGCCCACCGGTGGGAACAGCTGTTCCGCGGGGGGGTTTCGGCGAACATTTATCGCGGCTATCCGTAGGGGGAACGTCGCCATAATTTTATATGGTTTTATATGTGTATAGAGTTGTTATTGGTGTGTATGCCGATGTTTTATTAATTGTATTTAGTCATTTATGTTCGTGTCTTTCCCGCTAACCGGAAGTGCGCCGTCTGTGTAATGACTGCGGAGGTGCTGGAACGGAAACCCGTGGCATATAGGCTATTAACTCTGTATGTCATCTCTGAAATTCTGATGCACAGAATTACGAGTCCAAGTATGAACTGTGTCACAGAGTAAACACAATAAAAACATGCACTATCTGCAGCATTGTTCATTAAAATGACTCAACACTATTATTACAGACAATATACATACAGCAGGCACACTTAATGATATTGTAGACCATTGCATTAGGTAATACATTCAGCAAGTACTTTTACTTTTAATACTAAGCATTTTTAAAAGCAAGTACTTACTTTTACTTAAGTACATTTTTGTCTGTTTATTTGTACTTTTACTTAAGTGCAGTGTTTGAGTACTTTCTCCACCACTGACAGACAACTGGTCCAAGCAAGGAGTACAGTTTTCAAAAAGGGATTTGAAGCCATAGAACACTTTGGGAGCAGATTCTGCAAAAACTATTGTGACATCAATAATTTACCTTCCATCATTTTATTAATGACTTGAAAAAAGTGCACACACACACACAGTCATTATGGATTAGTTATAAATGCTCCTAACTGAGCCAGATTTGACTTTTTTTGCTTGACAAACCAGCGTTGTGTTGAAGTGGCGTCCTAATAGATGAAAAGTCCGTGTTTTATTCTCGTAAGGCTAACGTCAGTCTGATCGCAGGTGAAGGCTGCTTCTGAACGACAGCCCTGCAGCTGGAAAGAATTCCATATCACGCTGAAGGGCACCTCAGCAGGGTGGACTTTGGCTGTCAGAGGGAATTGAGCGCTGGCTGTCTGGCTGAAGCACTGTGACACTAATCACAACACCTCCCCTCTGGTTCAGCCAACAACAATAAAAGGCCAAATGAGCAACTGGCATGATACAGAGCAAGCACTGAAATGTTTAAATCAAGGGATTTTTCTCGCAGCATTTGAAAGAAATGCGCAGCGACAGTACACGGGCCATTTTGTGGACTAACAGACAATGTTGTTCCACTGCGTTGCCAGTAAGTCGAGTTGTACGTTGGAAAAAGAAAAAGTAGTGGGATTATATCGTGAAGCACGAAAATCGCTGATCTAATGCGAGGTGACATTAAAATTCCTCACTCTGTCCAACACAATGTGGCCACTGTGGGAACGCTGCGTGGTGTGATTTTTTTCAGAGTATCCATCACAGCATCACGAACGCTGCAGGTCACACTTATTGTACGCAGCAGTGTTAATCAAAACCAGCCTGTGCTGGGGGGCTCGACGGTCATCAGGCAAGAAGAGGAAATTATTGATGGATATAAAGGTGCTGGATTGCCCCGAAGGCTCACCCTTCCAAACACTTCTAACTTCAGACAGGCTGCGTGGCGAACAAGGCCGAGTTGTTCACGTCTGATTTAAGGGCTACTTTTGTCATGAGCTGCGCCAAAGGAGCGATGCTTTTATTGGCCTTTTAGTTTATTTCCATTTCTTGACCTGCACTGAACATCCACTAAAAGTTAATAAGTCTTTAATATTTTCTTACTTTAAAACTTGACCCACAGAAAGAGCGGTGCCTGTGATTTACTGACGTCTGTCGCTTGAAGTTTTTTCCCCTCTCCTCGTTTTTGTAACATATGAAATCATCTACGAATAGCTCCTAATTTACACTGATCCCCTCAGGGCTGTGTGCTGAGCCCTCTCCTGTTCACTCTGCTCGTGTAGGACTGTGCGCCTACCCATCCAGGCTGTCATATTATAAAGTTTGCAGACGATGCAGCGGTAGTGGGATGCATCATAAACGAATCCAGCTACAGGCAGGAGGTGGAACACCTGGAGAGCTGGTGCAAGGAGAACAACCTTCACGTCAATGTGAAGAAGATGAAGGAGATGGTCGTGGACTTCAGACAGAACAAAGACACCTACCCCCGAACATTGGAGGATCTGCAGTGGAAGTGGTCTCCAGCTACAAGTACTTGGGTGTACACCTGAATGACAACCTCAGCTGGGGCAACAACACCACCAGCCTGATCAAGAAAGCTCATCAGAGACTCTACTTCCTCAGGCAGCTGAGATGAGCTGGTCTGGGAAGCTCAGTCCTCACCTCCTTCTACAGGTGTGCAGTGGAGAGCATCCTGTGCTCCAGCATCAATGTGTGGCATGGAGGCTGCACAGCTGCAGAAAGAAAAGCTTTGCAGAGAGTGGTGAAGGCTGCACAGAAGTCTGTTGGAGTCAGTCTCCCCACCATCACAGACATTTACACCTCCAGATGCAGGAAGAGAGCCACCTGCATCATGAAGGACCCCACTCACCCAGCACACACACTTTTTGCCCCACTCCCCTCAGGAAGGAGGTTGAGGAGCATTAAAGACCGTGTAAAGTGAAATTAAATGTGTGTTTTTAGTTTGTCACATGGCATAAATATGTGTTATTAATCACCCATTTAAATCTGACTGATTAAAAACATTGTTTACCTTATAAAATTAAGTCTCAAAAATCATGAAAAAACATGATTTTGCCTTGCCCTGGAACGCTGGGGGCGTGTCAGTGCGTGGGCGTGGTTTCAGCGCAGCTGCGCTCGTGTCCTGCCCCTGCCCTGAGCTGACTGTGTGGAGAGGCAGGCAGCAGAGATCCAGTAAACCTGCTCTGTTTTTATCCGAGTTCTGTCTGTAACAGCAGCTACTTTTTCCAAGAGTTACGCTGTTTTTGTAAATAGTTTTCTTGTGTGTTTTTAATCTGGAATGAATAAATAAATAAAAAGTTGTACCATGCGGGATTTGAACCCATGGGGTTTGGGACAGAAGGCAAGAGCTTTATCCATTGACCTATCCAGGCATTACAGATACTCAGTATAAAACCACATGGTATAAAAACATGTTATGATTTGTACGGGTGCCCTGACCATTGCGACATCCAGGGAAGATGCACGAACGAGGCATAATTGATTAGCTAGCTAACAATGAACAAAATATCTATGCTATTGCTATCTGATGCTATCTGCGATTCGCGAGTGAACGGCTCCACCGAGGCGAATTTATACGGCTGGAGCTGCAGGGGGTGGGGCTATACTAATGAGGACCGCGTGACGAAACGCGGTCACATTTAAAACACGCCTAAAAAATCCTGAAACAGAAATATGTTTATACACAGTTTGCTCTATAACTCCAAAATTAATTGAGCTACAATTTTGAGACTTTTTACTCATTTACAAGATTACAATTATGACATTTATAATGTTTATTGAAGAAAATGTTGAAATTCACTTTACACGGTCTTTAAGTGTAGAACCACTAGACTACCATACCATACCAATTTATTTATAGAGCACTTAAAACAGCAACAAGGCCAACCAAAGTGCTGTACAATAGAAACAAAAAGCACAGTGGACAGGAAAACATAAAATAAAAATATAGATATAAAATAGCAACAGAAACTTACTAAAATGGCCAACAATTTATAGTACAGAGTGGATCAAAGCAAATCACACCATGTTAAAGGCAAGAGAACAGAAGTGGGTTTTCAAGCGAGACTTAAAGACTGTGAGTGAGGAAGCCTGCCTGACACTCAGTGGCAACTCATTCCACAGTCTTGGACCTGCAACAGAGAAAGTCCTGTCACCTCTGAGCTTACGGCGAGTATCTGGGATTTAAAGAAGCATCTGGTCTGCTGACCTCAGAGAGTGCAGTGGGACATTTGGCTGCAGAAGGTCAGTGAGATAAGGTGGAGCGGAACTGTTCAGAGATTTAAAAACATACATGAGTATTTTAAACTGGATCTGAAGGTGAATGGGTAGCCAGTGGGTAGCCAGTGCAGGGAGGCCAAAACTGGTGTGATGTGCTCTCTGTATGAGTTAAAAATCGAGCTGCAGCATTTTGGACCAGCTGTAGACGTGCAATGGAGGACTGACTGATTCCGAGCAGAAGTAAATTGCAGTAATCGAGCCTCGATGTTCTGAAAACATGGATTACTGTCTCAAGGTTCTTTCTGGATAGTATGGGCTTCAGCTTAGACAGCCACCTCAGCTGAAAAAAGCAGGATTTAACAATCATGTTTACATGACTGTTTTTTTTTTTTTTTTCCATTTATAGATGGCCTCCCTTCACACCTTTTAGCCATCCTCTCACTCCAATATATATATATATATATATACAGGTAGCCCTCTAGTTACGTCAGGGATAGGGACCTACGTGTGTGACTTAGGTCGATTTTGTCGTACCTCGCGGACCAAAAACACATGCCTATCGTAGGTCCGCGTTTCTGACATAGGTCGCGGTTATACCGCTAACGGAGCGCCGCACACATATTTAATGGCATGAGACTGAACAAGCAGACATACTAAGGCCATAAACACGCACAGAACTGCACAACAAATAAAAAATATAATGTCTTACTTTGAGCCGGTGGCCCCGACTGCCAGGCGGACATTTGCGGCGAGCTCCCGGCCGCAGATGGATCCTCCGCGGCATGTCGGCTCGGTGTCTTCGCCTGTGTTAGCTGCTTTGTTAGCTGCTGTCGTTAGCATGTCGGGCGGCGTTGTGGCCGCCGATCGCGGGGCGATCCGCGGCTGCTCCTCCGGACCTGAGACGTCCACAGAGTTGACCGAGTGTTTCCAGCTCATTTATCCGTATGAGGCAACCCTGATCGGGCACACGGAGCCAGCTGACAGTAGCCTCCGGAGCTCCATTGACCGCAGTACAGTTGTAAAATGGCAACCGGAAGTGGCGAGCGGAAACCGGAAGTTGCGTAAATACGATTAATTTCTTATCAAAACGTAAAATTAATAATTATACTTTATTTATAAAGCCATTTAAAACAACCACAGCTGCAACAAAGTGCTATACACATGAAATTAATAACTTTTAAACACAAAAAAAAAAAATATATATATATATTTTTTTTTAATCATATTTTTATTAAATATGATAAAATCGTAAGTCTGAGTTGCCGTAGGTCGCAGGTGTCGTACCTCGAGGGTTTCCTGTATATATATATATATATATATATATATATATATATATATATATATATATATATATATATATATATATATATATATATATATATATATATATATTTTTTTTTTAAGAGAGAAAGAAAGAAAAGAGAAAGTAAGGCAACAAATCAACAATTATCAACCAAAAGAGCACAAGGCAAACACACCCAACCTCCGTCCACAATCCTGCAAAGCACATGACAGAACACAACAATGGAACATACATGCATAAAGACTAATAATATTCATGAGCTTGCAGTAGAATTCTATAAATACACATACCCATATCTACAACTATATATATACAGTAGTATACATACATATACTTTTATATTCATTTATATATATACCCATCTACATATCTACAGATATATATATATATATATATACATATATATATATATATTTATATATATACCCATCTACATATCTACAGATATATATATACAGTAGTATACATACATATACTTTTATATTCATTTATATACCCATCTACATATCTGCATATATATATATATATATATA
>JBBPBX010041144.1:15905-29006 GCA_038048925.1 Garcialebias charrua
TATATATATATATATATATATATATATTTATATACCCATCTACATATCTTATATATATATATACATCCCTGCATCCATTTGTGTGTGGTTGTGAGCATGCATAAGTGTATAAGGTTCCTCCAATAGAACATTTAGTAGCGACTGTGAAGCATCAGAGATCCGTCCCCCCAAAGCCCGAGGCAGACGAAGGAGCGATCAAAGCCCAAGACCCCAGGAAGGACCCCGAGCCCAGAGTCCCCAGGACTGCCCGAACAGGACGAGCCACTAGCCCACTCCCCAGATCCTACCAAGGGGAAGAACTGGACGAACCCCTACCAGCGACCACATACAATGACCCCCCGGTGTCGCCCGCGACATATTCACATTCATCGAGCTGCAGCATTTTGGACCAGCTGTAGACGTGCAATGGAGGACTGACTGATTCCAAACAGAAGTGAATTGCAGTAATCGAGCCTCGATGTTCTGAAAACATGGATTACTGTCTCAAGGTTCTTTCTGGATAGTATGGGCTTCAGCTTAGACAGCCACCTCAGCTGAAAAAAGCAGGATTTAACAATCATGTTTACATGACTGTTCAGGGAAGGGTCCATTATCCCCCACAGATTAGTGACCCTTTGTTTCTGTAGCCTGGCTAGAGAGAGAAGGTCAATGTCGTGGTTTGTGAATGAGCCATTGGGATGGAACAACATGACTTCAGACTTCTTCTCATTGAAACTTAAGAAGCTTGAAGCCATCCAATCATGAATGTCGGCCAGGAAGTCAAGAAGAGGTTGAATAGAGCGTGAGCCTCTGTGCCTCAGGGGGAAGTAAATTTGACAATCATCGGCGTAGAAATGAAAGGCTATGTTGTGTTTGCGGAAAATAGCACCTAGTGGCAGCAAGTATAACGAAAAGGGAAGGGGACCGAGGATGGACCCCTGCGGTACCCTCCACTGAAGCGCTGTAGATGCTGAACTGAAATTGTTGATACAGACTGAGGAACAGCTTCTACCCTGAGGCTGTTAGACTCTTGAATCTCAACCCAGGATAATCACTGTGAAAATAATCACATCATGTTGCTGCTGATCTGTTTCGTGCTACTGTTCGGCGTATTGTTTGTGTACTATTAATGCTTATAGCATATTTTTAGCTAATGTTTTTCTTAGTTCATATCTTAGATCTTATTACTGTTGTTCATTTACATTTTATACTTTTGTTGGATGTAACTGGAACCCTGTGCACAATTTTGTTCCACCTCATCTACCACATGTGGTGCATATGACAAATAAAGAACCTTGAATCCTTGAATCTGTCTGACTGTTTTCATCAAGACATTACAAGATCTGTTGTGTGTGTGTTTGTGTGTGAGGTGTGGCTGGCTGCCGTCCTTTGGAAAGAGAAGTGCCACTGAGAAAAGTGTCACAAAAGAAGAAAAGGACTCCCGAGTGTCGAGTTGCTGAGCGCAGGCTGTTGTGTAAAGTGTCTGACGATTGCCAGGCTGTTTGGAAGACGAGGCTGGACAGGGAGGTGAGAGGCAGGTTAATTACTATTCTGAGAGGAAAAGGTGAGATGCTTTACATCGCCCTTTGTGGCTTGAGGTCTTGGGTTTCTTGCACCGAGGTGCTCGAGGTAAGGGCGCTGCAAGATGGCAGGGGGTGAAGCTGTGTGGGCCAAATCAATCCTCAAGTCGCTGCACCGATCACTGGAGACAGGAGTGTGAAGAACGCCACATCTTTCAGTCACATTGCTACAGGGCCGACCCAAGCCTCCATGGGGCCCCTAAGCGAAATTTGGTTTGGGGCCCTCTACTTCTGCTAATAATGTGGATTACTGCAGATGATCAGATCATTCATCCACCGAACATAAACTCATTGCAACTCTGACAGCCCTGTTTACATTATTCTACATGTATATATCATCCAGTGCAGGGGTATCAAACACATTTTCATTTTGGGTCACATCAAGCTCATGAATGTCCTCAAAAGGCCGGACATGGCAGAATGTATTGATAAAACTACCTGTTAACAAACAGGTAAAATATAACTTTGACTGCATTTGATGACCCCTTTATTTATAAAATTTATTCATTTTAAAATACAATACAAAACAATCCCATAAACGATAAGAATACAAAATGTAAAAATGAAAGGTAGCAGAAAAAAGAAAAAAAATCTTATTAAATCTACCCCTTTTTTCAAACAATCAGTTCAACCAATGAAAATCTTAACCGAACAAAATGAATAACTCTCTAATTTTCTAACTAATACAATACACATTACGCTGCCTTATATATATATTTTTTAACAATTAATTTTTGATCATTTTCTTAAATGAACACATTGACTTGGCATTTTTAACATCATTCTCCAAACCATTCCATAATCCAATTCCCTAGATTGAGATAGACCATCCCTTTAAACTGGTTCTGTATTTTGGTTTTCCAAATACAGGTAACCCCCGACCTACGAACGAGTTTGGGACCTAAGAACCGTTCGCAGCTCGATCCATTCGTAGGTAGGGGGTGAAAATTATATAAAAAAAAAAAAATATTCATTCATTCATTCATTCAACCTTTATTTATCATGCTAACGGAGCGCGCGCACACATTTAAGCATGTAAAGTAGTGTACTGTAATGTTAAACATTGCTATTCACATTTACAGAATAAATAAAAATATATTTTCTTACTTTGAGATGGTCAAAGCCGACATAGGTTGCCATGCGTTGATTGTTTTCGGGCCAAGCAGCGCGGGGGCCGGCAAGCCACCGCAGCTGCTCCAGACCTGTGTTAGCTAGCTGGCTAGCTTCTGCTAGCCAAGCCATGAGCTAGTGTTGGAGCGGCGGCGCGATCAATCTGCAGCTGCTGCTCCAGCCGCTGCTCCAGCCTGAGACGTCCACAGAGCTATTCCAGCTAGTAATTAATCCATATGATGCGATCCTGGTCACCAGTGTTCAAAAGGCCGGCTCCCGTGTTAGCTCCAGTGTTAGCTCTGGAGCTAGCCAGGCCGGAGGTGTAGCCAGGCCGGCCGGAGGTGTTCGCACGGCGGCCTGGCACGATCGGCGATAAATCCGCTGCTGCCTGAGACATCCACAAAGTTCACAGAGACGTTTCCAGCTAGTAATTAATCCATATGAAGCCATCCTGGTCACCAGTCTTCGTCCGGCTCTCGGCAGCTAACCTAAGATGGCGTCCGGTGTTCTACATTAATTTGTGACCGGAGACCCCAGTGACTGAACCTAAAATAGCGTCCGGTGTTCTACATTAATTTGTGACCGTGTAAACTGAAGACCTACTTCCTGTTGCCCAAGATTGCTCAAAAATTGCTCAAAAATGATCAGAAATGATCTTTTTTATCATAATTATTATTTATAAAGCCTTTAAAACAACCAGAGCTGCAACAAAGTGATGTACACATGAAATTAAGAACATTTAAACACAAAAAAAAAAAAAAAAAATTTTTTTTTTTTTTTTTTAAATTCATATTTTTATTAAATATGATATGTTCGTAGGTCCCGTGGTTCGCAGGTCGATGGGGTCGTAGGTCGGGGGTCTATTCTCTTAAGATTATAACAACTTTGTCTTTTAACAAAATGTATTTGGATATTTAAAGGTAATGCATTATTCTGAGCCATATACATAACTGATTAAATATAATCTACCAAATCATGGAACTTCAATAACTTCAGTTGATAAAATAATGTGCTTGATGGATGACAGTAATGTTTTCTAGTGATAATTCTTACAGCTCTTTTCTGTAAAACAAAAATAGGCTTTGTAATTGTTTTACAAGCTTTCCCCCAAACATCAACACAATAAATTAAGTGTGGAACAATGATTGTGTTATACAACAATTACAGAGCTTTATCATTTAATAAGTCTCTGACTTTGTACAGTACTGCAATGGATTTAGATATTTTTATTCTTACATAATTTATGTGTTGTTTTCATGTCAGTTTGTCATCAAAAACTTCACCTCACTCACTCTACAAATCTCAACGCCCTCAATTTTAAACTACTTGGGAGTAATTTGGCATTATAATAAACATAAAAACTGATTTGATTGGACTGATAAATGTTATCTTGAAGTTATGTCTCTGTGGCCCTCTAGGGTGTAGAGAACCACAGAAATTGTTATGGCAGGACGGATTTGGCCCACGGGCCTTGAGTTTGACACATGCGATCTAGTGTAGAGTTGCATTCGGACCCAAAAAATCTGATCCGACCCGGCCCCAGCCTGCAGTCATCATTTCCGAACCCACCCGACCCGACAAATTAACAGTACCGGTAATTAATTATATAGGTCAGAACCTGGAAAAAACCCCGCTTTTTTAAATTAGTTATTAACGGTAGGTGATGCGTGGCTGAATGAAGGGGCAGACTTGAAACCACGTAAATAGTTTTAAAGTTTTTTTTAAGTTGAATAATTGGTTATTAAAACTATGTATATGTATGCAACAATTTGCAAAATCTGAACTTAAAATATTAAACAACATTTACACACATTTGACCTGCTTATGTTACTTCTTCCTCAACACTTCACTAACTTCCTAAAAACCTGTGCTTTTACTTAGGGGGCCCCCTAGTGGCCCCAAGCAGCCGCTTAGTTCGCTTATGCCTTGGGCCAGCCCTGCATTGCTACAACATGATTGGACAAACTGGGAAAAGAACATATTGTCTGAAAAAGGCATTTTTTCTTTATCTCGTTCAGAAGAAATAGTTTTTCTCAGATGTCTTCATGTCATTTTCATCCATGGTCACTGAAGAAAGTAAAAATTAGGAATTTCTTTCAACGTGTTAATGGCAAAATTACAGTCACAGCTCACCTAACTGCTGCTAATTTTACTTTTAAAAATAGAGAAATTGAACATCTGGATTTATCTAAAACAAATTCCTGATTGGTGACAAACGTTAAAATAATTGGCAAACCATGGTTGTTCAAGTTCAAGGTTCTTTATTGTCACTCGCATCACGTGGTACATGAGGTGGAACGAAATTGTGTACACAGGGTCCCAGTTAAATCCAACAATGACAAAAATATAAATTGTAAAAAGAAACAGTGCTAAGGATCCAAGATATAAACTAAGAACTACGCTAAACACTTAATAGTGCAAAATAATACGTCAAACAGTTGCACAAACATGAGTCTGTGTGAGTAGATGAGTACAAATGAACACAGCAACAGCATGAAATAAATCCGCAGTTTCAAGGCCAAACGGGGGAGTCAGATTCAGATAAGCCACAATTGTAGAATTTCTTCAGGCAGACAGTTTTTTTTCTTGTCAGCCTTGAGTCCTGCTGGAACTTTCCAGATCCAAAATGGACAGATTTATGGGCATTCCACTGATCTATGCTATGAGCTTTCTTCAAGGTCGACCCCAACATGCTGGCAAACCCTATAAGCCGCAGGTAGCCTGCGATTCCCACAAATCGCTTCCATCTTACAGTTTACCTTGTAAATCAGCTGATTTTGAGTACTCGTAGCACAAACCAAACCTTCACACAGACTCCGAAGTCCATACCCGAAACTGTTGCTGATGTCTTCTTCAAAAGTTGATAACATAGGGGCCTGTCAATGCTAAAAGCAGAAACCCTGCTATCATGAATCCAGTTATATAAATGTCTTGGTGTCCTCCTGAGACAGGACTAAAAGACACATGAGCTACCAAACTCCCCACGAATTACTGATGTATCAAGGCTCTCCAGGACCATGTTGTTTTGTTGAAAAGATTTTGTCAATTGCGTTGAAAGTCCAGCTCACCAGATCCATAAAATTATTGTTGTTTGTTTGGAAGATGTGTACCAGGAGCTCCAAGACACACAGAGAGAGCAAAATGAAGAAGAGAACAGGAGAGGGAGAGAAGAATGCGTCCGCCTTGAGCGATAGAGCAGAAATCATCAATCAATGTTCATAAACTTAATCATTTTATCAACGGAGGAAATTAACCAAAACATTGAACCATTGTTCTGATATTTTACAGCCCAAGGTTAAGGTTAATTTGAAGTTGAAGTAAATCCCTTTGCAGCACATAAAGTTTACAGGTTCCCTTTCAGTCATGTCTCTCGGCAAACATATGCTATGGGAATTGCGCCCCCGCGCGATTACCTGAAGGAATACATCCATGCCTTTACGGCAGGGGCATCAGCGTTGCGCCAGAGGCCCCGCCCTCTGGGTACTTAAGCCGCTGACGCCCATCCAACTTTCTCTTATTGCCCTTCACCTTGCTTAAACCTGAATTGCCTCTCTTCGCGGGACTTCTCTGTTGCTTCATCGCTCAACCAAAGGTGAGCTTGCTCCCTACACAGAGCGTACGGAGAATTTTTCCTGCGTACTACTGGACTAGCGAAAGCTAGTCCGGCACATTTTCCCTTAACCCCGAAGTATTTTCTTCTCCTCTCTCCGCAGACTGCTTCGCTCGACGGCGCTAACTGCGCGAACAACCGCTACCCCTGCTAACTCGTAGCGGGCTAACCAGCAACGCGACGAAGGAGACGTCTCAAAATGAAAGGAAAAGGGTTTTGGAAGGACTCGCTCGCCTTATCTTGGACATGTCTCCGGAGAAAGGAAAGCGAAAGACAAGACTTCCAAAGAAAACCAGCAGGACGGCGAGTCCAACCTCACGCGCCTGCCCCAGTGGATGCGGTTTCTCCCTCTCAGCGACGGACACCCACGAGGCCTGTCCCGTCTGCTTGGGGATGTTACACGCAAAAATGGCGCTGGATGTGCCCGACTCTTGCCCACACTGCAGCCAGATGCTGGAGGTGGTGAGGAGGCACCGGGCGGGCTTCGTCGCCAAGGCCATGGGCGCCGCTGCGGCGCCAGCAGATCCGGACACCACTGAGCCCTTCACTCCCATGCCGGAGCTCGAGAACATGGCTCTGGATGACAGCACACGAGTCGAATGGGGCGACAGCCCTGATGTGCTGGCTCCCATGGTGGACTTAACAGTCGAGTTCGACACTCGAGGCATGATGAACGAGGACGAGATCTCGATTTCAGCCTCAGGCGAATTTTCTGCGGAGGACGCAGACGTCGAATACAAGGAACAGGGAGAAGACCTCTCCCAGACCCCGGTACCTGTGCTCCCAGAGACTGACTTTTCTATCCTTGCTCTGTTCGACTTGTGTCACAGAGCAACGGACGCGCTACAGATCCCATGGCCAGAACCTCCGCCTCGTCAACAAGTCACGAGGCTGGCAGGAAACTATTTTTACTCAAAGCAGCAGGCCGCCATGAGGCAAAGGATGCCCGTGTTCCCGGACTTCCTCACAGAGCTGACTCGCACCTGGGCTCAGCCCAGAGCTCCCATGCTGTTGCCACTCTCGCAGTTTCTCGATGTGGACGGGATGGATGAAGTGGGAATAGCCAACGTGCCTCAAATTGAGGACACGCTGGCGTCTCACCTGGCTCCCAAGTCATCCAGGACAAAACCAACTCTCCCTAGCAAAGCTTGTCGAGCTTCAGCTTCTCTGCTCGAGAAATGCTACAGAGCTCAGGGACTCGCAGTGCGCGCGATGAATGCGTCTGCGTTGATGCAAGCTTACCTGGCTGAAAAACTGCAGGAGCTCCAGGTAACGACGGACAAACAAGCTGCCACTGACTTGATGGATGAAGCCCGCAGGGCAACAGACTTTGTGCTCCGCATGATGGGAACAGCTGCTGTTGCTCAAGGCAGAGGCATGGCTGAGATGGTCATCGCGATACCCCATCTGTGGATGACCCTAACCGACCTCCCGGAGGGACAAAAGGTGCCTTTTCTCCACCACTCGATAGAACCGACGGGATTGTTTGGGAAAGCTCTGGATCGAATTCAGACCAAGCTGGACCAGAGGTGCAAACAGGCTGAAGCTCTCTGGGTGGGCATTCCCAGGAGAACCTTCGCCCCCCCAGGGAGTCAGCTGGGGGCAGATCTGCGCAGCCTCGAAACCGCTCAGCAACACGTGCCCTATCGCAAAAGCGACCGACGTACGAGGCCAAGCACCGGCAGAGTCAACCGCCAGGCCCACCTCGAACCGAACACGCATGGAGCAAAAACAGGTTTGTCCCCCGCCAGGCGGTCAGACACAGGGCCTCCTCTGCGAACCGGGACACCAGACAAAAGCGTGCCTGATCAACCAGGTCCACGTCTTGATTTTACATGATCACCCGCCCACGTGGTACGGGGAATTACCTTTTCATGTCCAGACTTTATTTGTAACACGGTACAAAAAGCTGGTAACTCTGTTGCATGCACAAATCATGTTTTTCCTGCTATGAATGACATAAAGTCAAATATGTCGTTACACATAAGCACAAATAAAGCTAAAAAAACAGCCCCTCTCTGTTTTATTGACTCAAAAAACAAACAAACAATAACAACCACAAGATAACTTCAGCAGAACGGGTCCCTCTGGCCTACCAGCCAACATAAAAGGAGGGGGCCATCTCCCCCCCTCCCTCACGGCTCACGGGGTGTTAGCCTAGTCAATAAGCCCCAGCAGGATGCCTCTGTTCTGTCTGTAACAGACAGGTACAGAGGCGCCTGCAAGCAGGCCCCGCACTCCTCACAGAGACAGGTGAGGGAGGTCCCGTGCTCCAGTCCCGCTCCGTTGTGAACCACGGGGCGGACAATACACAAACCCGTGACCCGTCCGCACCCCAGATGTAGTGGGCATGACAATAATGGGCAAGGTTCTAAGCTAAGCTGAACGCGTCAGAGTTTTGAAGGAAACAGGGAGTTCGGAGTCTGCTGGGAACTTCAAGATGTGAGGTCGTCCCAAAGTAGCTGGATGAACTCAGTCACACGCTAAGGACACGTCATCCAGTTAAGGACTAATAACATGCTGTTATGAGTCTACTTCGAACGAGCGTAAGCTCAAAACTTTGTTATTCCTTCCTGGAATAGTTATCTTGAAGTCAGAGGCCAGGAGCTGACGCATTTTCTGATGACCAACGCGAAACCAGGAGACGTTGAAAACGTAAACTAGAACCAGCTCGGACGTGCTGGGCCTGAAGGACTCTGTGCATCTGAAAGGCTGGTGTCATCTCTTTATCAGACTCGTCGTCGAAGGTAAAGAGCTGTTTACAAACGTACCTGGATTTTAGCAGAAGTCTGATAGGAAGTGTCACTTCTGGTAACATGCTCAAGACAATTTCCTTTAAACCATCTCTCCATCTTTCCTCCTATTTCCTTTTCCCTCAATTCTAAGCTGGAAACTAATTAAGTCATAGAGCCTCAGACTAAATATGTTAACATCCTGTATTTATGTCTGTTGTGTTACAATTTAAATGTGCTGACGTATTAAATTGCAAGAAAGTGAAATCATGTCAATCAAGTGTAATGGTGTTAATTTAGTTGATTTATTCTAAATAAATGGTAGTGTCTTTGGCATACCAACTAAGTTAACGTGTCCATTGTCACTAGGCATGTAACGATTGTAATGGGTTTACCGAACCGTTTCGGTACGTCACGTTCGGTTCGGTCCACCTACGTACCGTTTCGGTTATTTTTTCCACTCATTGAACGTTAATATATGCACCGCGGAACAAAATTTCCTGGCCGCGTTTCCGCACGGAGCTATTATCGCGAAGCACGCGCAGCTCGCGCTGCCTTTAGCCGTTAGCTTCTCACTGCGGTCTCCTGTTTGGGACTGTTTCTTGTTAAAAGACGAGCGGCGCGCACATTCAGCGCTGTGTGTGTGGACTGTTGTTTCATGAAGAGACTGGCTCTCTCTCTCTTGGCACGTCTCACGTGAACGCGCTTGAAACGACGTCATCGGAATGTGAACACCGCAGTGAAGAACGAGCAGCTTGCCGCTAACAACAGCTGCACGCCTGCATTTAAACTACTTTTGTCAGGTAAATCATATCAGTCCAGAGCAATAACACAAACTGTGAGTTTTTAAATATCTGAGTCGAAGTCTGAGTGTTGTTATTATGCGCAGGCTTTAAAGTTATTGATCCTCACTACGAACCCCCATCACTCAAAAAGTTCAGAACTTTATGAAAAAACAAAAACTGATGTCAACAAGCCCTGGAGCAAAGCCCTGCCCTGATGATGAGTGAGAGATTCAACCGTTCAAAAAGAGGTATTCTTTTATTATTATTATCTGTGGAATGTTCTGGAGAGTGATGTGAAAAATGCAAAATCAATGTATACATTTAAGAAAAAGGTCAAAAAGGACTTGCTCAAAAACTATATATGATGTAGCTTAGTGTGTTTGTGTATTACAGTTAGAAAAATTAAGTAGTTATTCATTTTGTGATGTAGTTTGAAGGTTATCATTGTTTGAACAAACTGTGAAATAAGGGGCAGATATAATAAGATTTCATCTTCTTTCTGCTCATTTCATTTTATCCTACTTGTATTCTTGTATCTGATGAAACTGTTTTGTATTGTTCTTTTAAAATGAATGAATAAACATCAAATCAAATCAAAATTATCTAAATAATCTTTTTTATTCAAAATCATAATCTTATTAACTTTTTTTTTTAAATTGTGTTTTATTTCCAGTCTGGGACAGACATCCACCAGAGATCACCTGCAGCTAAGAAGTGTGTGATGACTGAACTGAACTCTGAACTTTTCCAGCACCTGTCCCACCAAGAAGAAGTTGTGAGTACAGTAATGAGGACAAATACAGCCACACTGCTGCTACTGGACAAAAACTTGATTAGTTAGATTGTAAACAGTCTGTTGCTGCTTATTGTTCTGACTGTTATTGTATTTATTAAGATTTTTTATTATTGTTAAAATAGTTTTATTGTAGAGTGCTGTTTATTTAAAATATCATCCAAATGGGTCACTTTTATTTATTACTACCGGTACAATACTGTACAGTATAAACTTATTTTTGGCATATTTTCAAAAGAAACATTTTGTAAGTCTTTATTTTGTCCTTTTTTTTTTGTACCGAAAATAAACCAAAAATAAACCGAACCGAGCCCTCCTTGTAGTTGAACCGAACCGAAATGTGATTTTAGCGTACCGTTACACCCCTAATTGTCACTCTATGGCTTTATTTATTTATCCATCATAAAGATCACAGAAATATTGGGTAAACTGAAAAAGAAAAGAATCCGTGAAATTACTATTCAATCTGAATAAGTAAATTAATTAAGGATAAAGACGTCAGCTTAATACTGACCCCTGCTAAAATCCTTTACATCTGGGTGGCACCGTATGTGTTTAAAGACACAATATGGTGGTTCCCCTCATGTTTGCTTCACAGGGAAGCGCGCCAACAGAATCTGACAACCCACCTTCCTGGACACCTATTCAACGGCTCCCAGTAAGGGACGGGGTGGCCACGGCAGAAGCCCACAGGCTACCACCAGCTTCACACGTTCACAAAGGCGGTTGTGATCAAACTGCTGTGTGCGTAAACAAACCGGGGCTGAATCAGATTCCTTTTCCTTTTAATCGAAGAGAACTGAGCTCTCTGTCACCAACCAATTTAAAGTCTGCCAAGCACAAAGGACCATCTCCACGTTCTCACGCTGTAGCTGTCCCCTTATCATTGATGGGCGACATGCAATGTTCAAGCAGTGATCCTGCAGCACGTGACCGTACTCACTGTGCTGACTCAGTTCTGCTCTTAAACGATGTCCCCCCACCGGGTGAAACACAGACCCCGGGCGGTTTGTCTGGCTCCAGCGCTCTGCTAAAGCCGGAGACCAGTAAACCATACCCAACCAGGAAACGGGTTGGGGTCAGGAGGTCTGCTTGCTTACAAAACTCGCAGTTCCTCAGTCCCATGAACCCCAACAAAAAGAGGAAAAACAGACATTCTGTTCCACTTTTGTCTAATAATGACAACAGATTGTCTCTGCCCTCAAACACTCTCGATCAGAGTAGTATGGCAGCACATCTGCAAAAAGGCCCTCTCCCTAATGTGGTTGATCCTCAGGGGATCACAGAATCCAGGGCCCTTGGAGGAGAACTGGTTCCACCAACTGCTCCTCTTCAGGGACACACCACGTCACAAGAAGGAGCAGTCTCACCACTTAGGCTGGGAGCTGTGGAAAATTTCAGCTTGGTGGCAGAAAGTAACAAGCTGGTGGCATCAGGCCTGCCAGAAAATGTGGTAAATACCATACAGAATGCCCGAGCTATGTTAACACAGTCTCTTTACGCACAGAAATTGCGTATTTTTGAAGCTTGGTGCACAGAAAGAAATATTATTTCTTATTCATGTGACCTGGCTCAGCTCCTGACTTTTCTTCAGGACTTACTGGAAAAAGGTCGTTCTTTCTCAACAATTAAGGTGTTTCTATCAGCAATTTCAGCTTGTCACGAAGGCTGGGGAAACAGGACGCCTGGCGCGTATCCACTCATAATAAGATTTATGAAGGGTGTGCTAAGAAAGAGACCCCCCAGCAGGATCCTGACCCCTGGATGGGATCTTAGTCTGGTCTTGGGGGCTCTCTGTGATCCCCCATTCGAGCCACTGAGCGAGATTAAGATAGATTTATTATCTTATAAAACCGCTCTACTCCTGGCCATTTGCTCGGAGAAACGCGTGGGTGACCTCCATGCCTTGTCTGTACATCCAATGTGTACCAGATTCACCCCTGACGAGTCAAAGGTCACCTTAAGGCCTAATCCCGCATATATCCCCAAGGTCTTGACTTTAAACCCCAGAAGTCTGGACTTTGATCTCTTCTCTTTTCCACCTGCTCCTATCCTCACTCAGGAACAGGAAAGGCTGAAGGCTCTCTGCCCCGTGAGAGCTTTAAGCACTTACATGCAGAGAACAGCCGAATGGAGAAAAACAACTCAACTGTTTGTGTGCTTTGCAGCACCTGCTACCGGAAAGGCCCTATCAAAGCAGCACCTCTCACACTGGGTGACTGAGGCCATAAAAAGGGCGTACAGTAGCAAAGGTCAACAGGTACCCTCTGGAGTGCACGCTCACTCTACTCGGGGCTTGGCCACCTCGTGGTCACTGTTCAAGGGTGTACCAGTTGCAGACATTTGTGCTACGGCAAACTGGAACTCAATTACACTTTTTGGGGCGGCCGTGGCACAGTGGTAATGGCAGTCGACCCCCAATCAGAAGGTTGGAGGTTCGAATCCCGCATCCGCCCACCATGTGTCGTTGTGTCCCTGGGCAAGACACTTAACCCCCAATTGCTCCCGGTAG
>JBBPBX010041145.1:0-15168 GCA_038048925.1 Garcialebias charrua
TAACGTCCAAAAAAAAAAAAACATGAACTTGTTGGTTCCCCTGTCCATTGTCATGGCTGATATTTTGTTGGAATCTGGCAGAAATGATACACTATTCGACTCAAAAATACCCTGCAGTCAGTCGACGCCATGTTTTCCATTGACACCAAAGCTGCGCTTGGGAGACGTGCAGCCATCTTGGAGCTTAGGGGGCGTTTCTGGGCGGAGCTTGGTAAGGTCCATTCTCCCTCTTTCACTCCTCGATGAGGACAAAAAATGCTCCGTGTTGGCTGGCACATCCTTCCTGTTTGAGTGAGCAAACAATCTGACACGTGATCAGAGGATTACTGAGCAGTTAAACCTAATGAAACAGTAAGACTGATAACATCTACACTTCCAGCTAATCAAATTATCTGATAATAATAATCTGATAGACAAACTATCCACACTTGGACTAAGCCCCTCTATTTGTAACTGGGTCTTAGACTTCTTAACAAACAGACCACAGTCCGTGAAGATCCACAACTTCTCCTCCTCCACCATCACCCTCAGCACTGGCTCTCCTCAGGGATGTGTGCTGAGCCCTCTTCTGTTTACTCTGCTCACATATGATTGTACAGCCACACATCCAGGCTGTCATATTGTTAAGTTTGCAGATGATACAGCTGTGGTGGGATGCATCACAGATAATGATGAATCCAGCTACAGACAGGAGGTGGAACATCTGGAGAGTTGGTGCAAAGAGAATAACCTTCACATGAATGTGAAGAAGACGAAGGAGATGATTGTGGACTTCAGAAGGAACAAACACACCCACACCCCACTGTATATAGGTGGATCTGCGGTGGAGGTGGTCTCCAGCTACAAATACCTGGGTGTACACATGAATGATAACCTCAGCTGGAGCAATAACACCACCAGCCTGATCAAGAAAGGTCATCAGAGACTCTACTTCCTCAGACGGCTGAGACGAGCCGGTCTGAGAAGCTCAGTCCTCACCTCGTTCTACAGGTGTGCAGTGGAGAGCGTCCTGTGCTCCAGCATCAACGTGTGGCATGGAGGCTGCACAGTTGC
Source organism: Garcialebias charrua (assembly GCA_038048925.1). Lineage (NCBI taxonomy): Eukaryota > Metazoa > Chordata > Actinopteri > Cyprinodontiformes > Rivulidae > Garcialebias > Garcialebias charrua. The sequence goes on from JBBPBX010041145.1 coordinate 1,054, forward strand.
AGAGAGGAAAGCTCTACAAAGAGTGGTGAAGGCTGCACAGAAGTCTGTGGGAGTCAGTCTCCCCACCATCACAGACATTTACACCTCCAGATGCAGAAAAAGAGCCACCTGCATCATGAAAGACCTCACTCACCCAGCACACTCACTCTTTGCACCACTCCCCTCGGGACGGAGGTTGAGGAGCATCAAATGTAGAACCACTAGACTGAGGAACAGCTTCTACCCTGAGGCTGTCAGACTCATGAATAAATAAATAATAAGAATAAACACTGCAAAATGTCACATCATGCTGATGCTGATCTGTTTCTTGTTGCTGCGTTCATCTGTGACCATCTGCTCATGTTCGTGCTGCTGTTTATAATGATGTTTTTCTACTACATTAGGGCTTAGTGTATTACTAGCTGATGTCTCTCTTAGTTAATCCTAGATGTTATTATTGTTTTTCTCTTGCATTTGTTGTTGGATGTAACTGGGACCCTGTGTACATAATCTCGTTTTCAACACATGTACTACATGCGGTGCAAATGACAATAAATTCTCTCTCTCTCTGAAAAATTAGGATCTCTGCCATGCCATGTATTCAGTGCACCTCCAACAACCCAAACACTCATCGTGGTGACACTAAGTGGATTATTTCTTATCCCTGGTTATCTTTACAGTCTGCTCTGCTGCTTCAGGAAGACACAGGCTGCTGAATGGCTCCATACAGGTTTTACTATGCAGCAGTGGATGGATGGATGGATGGATGGATGGATGCATGGATGGATGGATGGATGGATGGATGGATGGATGGATGGGCAGACGGACGGAAGATGGGGCACATTTGAGACCATGAGTAGTTCAGTAACTTGCCCTGGGCCACTTTGACACTTGGCTGTGTACTGGTGGAATTGAACATCCAACTATTTCCCTACAGGACAACTGCTCTAACCATTGATACACAGCTGCCTCTAGTTTGCAACTCCATGTTCAGAAAAGTTGGGACGTTATGTTCAATGGAAATGCAAACAGAATCTACATCTATCCTTCCATCCATTATCTTTTACCCACTTCTTCCTTTTTGGGTCACGGGGGTCGCCGGTGCCCATGTCCAGCAATCACAGTGCGAGGAGCGGGGTACACCCTGGACAGGTCTCCAGTCTATCACAGGACCACATAAAGACAATAATGTAATAATAATAATAATAATGAATTCTATTTATAACGCACTTTTCATTAATGAAAATCTCAAAGTGCTACAAAGTGCAACAGAATTAAATGTCAATAAAACAAGTAATAAAACAAGTAAAATCAATAACAGTATCAACTAAGATCAAAAGTAGAATCATGAGGAGGTAGAGTATGCTCGGTTGAAAAGAAAGGTCTTCAAGCTGCTCTTAAAGTCAACCACAGACTGTGGGGCTCTCAGACAGTCAGGAAGAGAGTTCCACAGGCGGGGGGCAGCCACACTGAAAGCCCGGTCCCCCGTGGTCCTTAATCTGGTTCTCGGAATGTGAAGGAGATTACTGTTGTGTGACCGCAGCGACCAGGTGGATGAGTATGGAATAAGAATATCCTTCAAATGAGACAAACAACCATTTACTCTCTCACTCACACCTAGGGACAATTTAGAGTTACCAATCAGTCTAACATGCATGTTTTTGGTCTGTGGGAGGAAACTTCTTCCCATAGGCTCACCACCTGTGGGAGGGGCCAAAGGGGTCGGGTGCATTGTGGAATGGGTGGTGGCCGAGGGCGGGGACCCTGGCGGTCTGATCCTCGGCTACAGAAGCTGGCCATTGGGACATGGAATGTCACCTCTCTGGTGGGGAAGGAGCCTGAGCTAGTGTGTGAGGTTGAGAGGTTCCGGCTAGAAATAGTCGGACTCACCTCAACGCATGGCTCTGGCTCTGGAACCAGTTTCCTTGAGAGGGGTTGGACACTCTTCCACTCTGGAGTTGCCCCTGGTGAGAGGCGCCGAGCAGGAGTGGGCATACTTGTTGCCCCCCATCTTGGTGCCTGTACGTTGGGGTTCACCCCGGTGAACGAGAGGGTAGCCTCCCTTCGCCTACGTGTGGGGGGACGGGCTCTGACTGTTGTTTGTGCCTATGCGCCAAACGGCAGCGCAGATTACCCACCCTTTTTGGAGTCCTTGGAGGGGGTATTGGAGGGTGCGCCTCCTGGGGACTCCCTTGTTCTGCTGGGGGACTTCAACGCTCACGTGGGCAATGACAGTGAGACCTGGAGGGGTGTGGTTGGGAGGAACGGCCCCCCTGATCTGAACCCGAGTGGTGTTCTGTTGTTGGACTTCTGTGCTCGTCATGGATTGTCCATAACGAACACCATGTTCAGGCATAAGGGTGTCCATATGTGCTCTTGGCACCAGGACACCCTAGGTCGTAGTTCAATGATCGACTTTGTTGTCGTCTCATCTGATCTGCGGCCGCATGTCCTGGACACTCGGGTGAAGAGAGGGGCGGAGCTGTCAACTGACCACTACCTGGTGGTGAGTTGGCTCCGATGGTGGGGGAGGATGCCGGTCAGACCTGGCAGACCCAAACGTATTGTGAGGGTCTGCTGGGAACGTCTGGCAGAGTCTCCCGTAAGACGGAGCTTTAACTCCCACCTCCGGGAGAGCTTTGAACACGTTCCGAGGGAGGCGGGGGACATTGAGCCCGAGTGGGCCATGTTTCGCGCCTCTATTGTCGAGGCAGCTTATCGGAGTTGTGGCCGCAAGGTTGTTGGTGCCTGTCGTGGTGGCAACCCTCGAACCCGGTGGTGGACACCGGCGGTGAGGGATGCTGTCAAGCTGAAGAAGGAGTCCTATTGGGCCTTTTTGGCCTGTGGGACCCCGGAAGCAGCAGATAGGTACCGGCAGTCCAAGCGGCATGCGGCTCGGGTGGTTGCTGAGGCAAAAACTCGGGCGTGGGAGGAGTTCGGAGAGGCCATGGAGAATGACTTCCGTACGGCTTCGAGGCGATTCTGGTCCACCATCCGGCGTCTCAGGGGGGGAAAGCGGTACGCGACCAACACCATTTATGGTGGGGATGGCGTGCTGTTGACCTCAACTCGGGATGTTGTGAGTCGGTGGGCGGAATACTTCGAAGACCTCCTCAATCCTACTGGCACGTCTTCCACTGAGGAAGCGGAGCCTGGGGACTTTGGGTCGGGCTCTCCAATCTCTGGTGCTGAGGTCGCCGAGGTGGTTAAAAAGCTCCGCGGTGGCAAGGCTCCGGGGGTGGATGAGATTCGTCCTGAGTTCCTTAGGGCTCTGGATGTTGTGGGGTTGTGTTGGCTTACGCGACTCTGCAATATCGCGTGGACATCGGGGGCAGTTCCCTTGGATTGGCAGACTGGGGTGGTGGTTCCCCTATTCAAAAAGGGGGACCGTAGGGTGTGTTCCAACTATAGAGGGATCACACTCTTAAGCCTCCCTGGTAAGGTCTATTCAGGGGTTCTGGAGAGGAGGGTCCGTCGGATAGTCGAACCTCGGATTCAGGAGGAGCAGTGTGGTTTTCGTCCTGGTCGTGGAACACTAGACCAGCTCTACACCCTCAACAGGGTCCTGGAGGGTGCGTGGGAGTTTGCCCAACCAGTTTACATGTGCTTTGTAGACTTGGAAAAGGCATTCGACCGCGTCCCTCGGGGGGTTCTGTGGCGGGTACTCCGGGAGTATGGGGTACCAGGCCCATTGATATGGGCTGTTAGGTCCCTGTACGACCGGTGTCAGAGCTTGGTCCGCATTGCCGGCAGTAAGTCAGGCTCGTTTCCGGTGAGAGTTGGACTCCGCCAAGGTTGCCCTTTGTCACCGATTCTGTTTATAACTTTTATGGACAGAATTTCTAGGCGCAGCCAAGGTGTTGAGAGGATCCGTTTTGGTGGCCTTAGAATCGCTTCTCTGTTTTTTGCAGATGATGTGGTCCTATTGGCTTCATCAGCTCGTGATCTACAGCTTTCGCTGGAGCGGTTTGCAGCTGAATGTGATGCGGCCGGGATGAGGATCAGTTCCTCCAAATCCGAGGCCATGGTCTTGAGCCGGAAAAGGGTAGCGTGCCCTCTCCGGGTCGGGGAGGAGGTCCTTACCCAAGTGGAGGAGTTTAAGTATCTCGGGATCTTGTTCACGAATGAGGGAAAACTGGAGCGTGAGATCGATAGGCGGATAGGTGCAGCGTCCGCAGTGAAGCGGGCGCTGTACCGGTCTGTCGTGGTGAAGAGAGAGCTGAGTCAAAAGGCAAAGCTCTCAATTTACCGATCGATCTACGTTCCCACCCTCATCTATGGTCATGAGCTTTGGGTTATGACCGAAAGAACAAGATCTCGGATACAAGCGGCTGAAATGAGTTTTCTCCGCAGGGTGGCTGGACTCTCCCTTAGAGATAGGGTGAGAAGCTCAGTCATCCGGGAGGGACTCGGAGTAGAGCCGCTGCTTCTCCACATCGAGAGGAGCCAGTTGAGGTGGCTCGGGCATCTGGTTAGGATGCCTCCTGGACGCCTCCCTGGTGAGGTGTTCCGGGCATGTCCCACCGGGAGGAGACCCAGAGGAAGACCCAGGATACGCTGGAGGGACTATGTTTCTCGGCTGGCCTGGGAACGCCTTGGGATTCCCCCAGAGGAGCTGCTCCAAGTGGCTGGGGAGAGGGAAGTCTGGGCCTCCCTACTTAGGTTGCTACCCCCGCGACCCGACCCCGGATAAGCGGAAGAAAATGGATGGATGGATGGGAGGAAACCAGAGTAACCGGAGAAAACCCACACATGCACAGAGAGAACATGCAAACTCCACCCAGAAAGACCCCCAAACCAGGATTTGAACTGGCAACCTTCTCACTGAGAGGCAGCAGCCCTATCAGTTTTGCCACTGTGCTGTCCACAGAATCTACAATGATTTGCTAATCTCATAAATTCATATTTCATTCAAAACAAGTGTGCATGTTAAATTATGAAACTAAAAAGCTAGCTAACAATGAACAAAATATCTATGCTATTGCTATCTGATGCTATCTGCGATTCGCGAGTGAACGGCTCCACCGAGGCGAAGATCTAATTTATACGGCTGGAGCTGCAGGGGGTGGGGCTTAAGAAGACCGCGTGACGAAACGCGGTCACATTTAAAACACGCCTAAAAAATCCTGAAACAGACATATCTTTATACACAGGTTGATCTATAACTCCAAAATTAATTTATCTACAATTTTGAGACTTTTTACTCATTTACAACATTACAATTATGACATTTATAATGTTTATTGAAGAAAATATTGAAATTTACTTTACACGGTCTTTAAACAAATCATTGTATGGTTTGAAACAATCAGGACGCAACTGGTATAAAATGCTCCATGACTATTTGGATGAAAATGGTTTCATACAGAATCCTGCTGATCACTGTGTTTATACAAGACAAAACTTAAATGAGAGAATAATTGTTATTTTTTGGGTTGATGACCTCATCATAGCAGCAAATGATGATCTTTTGATAAACAGAGTAAAAGAAATGCTGAAAACAAGGTTCAAAATGAAGGACATGGGGACACTTAAATATTTCTTGGGCATTGACTTTACACAGACAGATGGTGAAGTAAAAATGAACCAAAAGATGTACATACAGAAAATTCTTGAAAGATTTGGTATGTCTGAATGTAGCACAAGGTGCACCCCATGTGAACAGAAGTTAAACTTTGAGTGTGACAGTAAACTTGTTGATCCGAGACATTATCGTGAGCTTGTGGGTAGTTTGATTTATGTTATGACATGTACAAGACCTGATCTTAGTTGGGTTGTGAGCAGACTTTCACAGTGTTTAGCTCAACCAAGAGAATGTAACCTGATCGCAGCTAAACATGTGCTGAGGTACCTGAGAGGGACAATGGATAACAGCTTATGCTATAAGAGGTGTGAAGAGAAACTTCAACTTGTAGCATATAGTGATGCAGACTGGGCAGGAGAACAAAGTGACAGGAGAAGCACTACAGGGTATTGTTTCAGCCTTAACAAAAATGGACCAGTTGTCTCATGGAAGTCAAAGAAGCAACAAACAGTGGCTTTATCAACATGTGAGGCAGAATATATGGCCCTGGCAGCAACAACACAGGAAAGTCTTTACCTTATACAGCTCTTAAGTGATTGCACTTAAGAGTTCACAAAAGATTGTGAATGCATGCCAGTGACAATATTTGAGGATAACCAGGGAGCAATAGCTCTAACAAAAAACCCTGTACAACATCAAAGATGCAAACATATTGACGTTAAATATCATTTTGTCAGGTCTGCGTTAAATGCTGGCAAAATAACACTAGTTTATTGCTCAACAGACATCTTTACTAAACCGTCTACAAAAGTGAAACTCCAGAAGTTTGTACATGTCATATTTGGGGATGTAAAATAATGTCGTTGTACAGTATTGTATGTATTATTTTTTTTCCTTTTTTATACAATGAACTGAAAAAAAAATGGAGAAAAAAAAGAAAAGAAAAATAATGTGTGAGAAACAGTGACTGTGTATAATGATGTAAATATGTGATTTTGTACAGTGAGAGAGCGAGTGGGGGTGTTAAGATTAGTCACGTGGGTTATTATGCGCTCTTCACGTACGTCATCAACATGGGACTATTTAAGGTGTGGTGTTGGCGCAGCTGTGTTGTGTGGAGTTGCAATGGATGGTCAAAGCTTCTGTATTTTTCAGATGAATTTCCTGCGTGAAATAAACCTGAACTAAAGCTGGATCATGAACCGTTCTTTGTCCGACCTATCCTGCCCTAAAGATGACAAACCGAACAAGGTCACACTGGTGTATAGGTCGCACCTACGTTTAGCTCTGCTGCAAATGTCTGCCACAGGAGCGCACAGCAAGGCTTTTAAGAAGATTAACACTTAAAAACAATTATTTGTTTGATAAAAATTATAGCAAATATATGTCTGAGCTGAACTTTTCCTTAATAAATGAACGTAATTGTGAAATGAGCTGGATTTAAAAATTTGTTTCACCAAAAGTGATAACAAGCCATATATAGGTTGCACCTGAGTCCAGTATAGGTCGCAGGCCTTGAAAAAAAACATAAAAAGGTGCGACCTATACACAGGAAAATACGGTAGGTTCAAAGTACAAACAAAAATATCAAGTGACATTCCCTCCCTTCTCATATTTTGTGAAGTTTGTCCAAGAAGAGGCAAAAGCGAGAAACGATCCAAGTTTTGTGACATGCAGCAACCAACCTTTCAACAGAGGTGAGAGACCACCATTTAAACAAATTGGCTACAAACCTCCCCTCACTGTAAACAGAACAGATGTCAGTGCAACCACTCTTCCTAGTAAGAAAGAGGATGATCTAACCCGTTACTGCCAAGTTCACAGGAAATCGCATCCTCTAACGAAATGCAGAGCTTTCCGGATCAAACCAAGAAAGACGAAACATACTCAAAGAGCACAGACAGTGTTTTCGTTGTTGTTCTCCTACACACACAATAAAGGACTGTGATGTGAAAGTCAGTTGTGAGGAGTGCCAGAGTGAAAGGCATTGCTCTGCCATGCACCCTGATGCGGTTCAACAACCCAGCCAGAAAACACACCCAAACCAGAGCTTCAGCTCCAAGACAACAAGCCACCTGAGGTAACGTCACAGTGCACTGAGACCTGCGGTGAAGGCTGTCCCCCACATTCTTGCTCTAAGTTCGAGTTTTCCCTAAAGGCTGTAGCAGAACACCTGGGGCCTCATGTACAAAGACTTGCGTGGATTTCTTACTGAAAAGTGCCGCACGGTCAAATCCAGAAATCTGCCTACGCACAAAAAAATCCAGATGTATCAAACTGTGCGTACACCGGAATCCACGCACATTCCTTTTGTACATCACAATTAACGTGGAACTGAGCGCACGTGAGACACCTCCCCTGACACGCCTTCATTTACATATGTTAAACAGATGCAAATTACTTCCTGCATGTGTGAAGGACATGTTTGTTTGATCCCTGCGCGATCAGAAATGATTTCTAGATTCAGGAAAATAATGAATTTAATATAATATGGGTGGGGAAATAAATCCTAAGTAAGAATAGTAATAAAATGTGTTTATCACGCAAAGAACGAGTGATTGTGTGTCGGTATTAGTGTGTGCGCGCACCCTGCTTTGGTGCGCAACGGCTCATCCATTCATTCTGAGTGAAAATATTAACTTTGCGCACGAGTTTATTACCATAATTACTGTAAACACAGAGGAACTTGGATGTTTGGTTGAACATAGATCTTTGTTTATTTAATAGATGATATGAAGAAACGAGTCTCTGCGTCTCAGTGGAGAGTTTTCATGACATGACGTGATGTTGGAGTCTCCAAACGCTGCGCGCCCCGCAGCCTTGTGCGCATCTGTTTGTCTGTGAAGCTTTCACTCTCCTACAAGTTATATATGGTGTACTTTCACGTGTCATTTTGGAGAAATCTACAATAAACGCAGATTATTAAACACCTCCACTGCCGTGTAACACCGGCGAGGGTGCGCGCGCTCCAAACCGCGACCACTCAGCCTTTGGAATCATATGGATGAGACCATTCTATTGGACATGATCCGGCTTTGTGTGGACTGGACTGGCACAGTCCCGATCGACCTGCCAGCTCCCTCTGGAAAGCTCAGGAACAGTTTGATCGCTGCTTCTGCACGCGTTGTGCACGGTTCCTGCGTTGTGCTCCAGAGCGCAGTGCCAAAATGAAAAAGGATTATTCCTGAAAACGGCTGATAAGCCATATCATAGATCAGAAAATTATATCTGTTTATAAATAAATGATCTGCGTGTTACACTATGTATTATATCCTCCAGTAAGGCTGAATCCGTTCCTGTTAAATGTATTTTTTGCACAACTTTGCGCGTCCTTTATTTGCGTCCATGTGGATGTAATAATTGTTATCATGTGTGTTTGGTGGGAATATTAATCATTTTCACATCATGAACAGTTAATAATAATAATAATAATAATAATAATAATAATAATAATAATAATGAATTCAATTTATAACGCACTTTTCATTAATGAAAATCTCAAAGTGCTACAAGGTGCAACATAATTGAATGTCAATAAAACAAATAATAAAACAATTAAAATCAACAACAGTATCAGCTATGATCAAAAGTAGAATCATGAGGAGGCAGAGTATGCTCGGTTGAAAAGAAAGGTCTTCAAGCCGCTCTTAAAGTCAACCACAGACTGTGGGGCTTCAGTTTCTCTGAATCACCTGTAAGTGTCGCCAAAGGAACAAGAACCACAGAAACGTGCGTACGCCTGCTCGGGAGCTGGCGTGGAAATGTACCTGGATGCGCACATATTCACGTTCAGTTCAGTTTTGATACATACGGGGTTTTGCGTGGATAGTGACGTAAGCAAGTTTTTTGTGCGCACGCACGGTTGATACATGAGGCCCCTGGTCTCTAACTTTCGGTGAAAACACCTGAATTTACTTTTTCACTGAAGCTCTCAAGTGAAATTCCTTTCCTCTGAAAACCTACAATGAAGGACAAAATCACTGTTTTAATTCAGTTTAATTGAATCAAGAAACACATATTATTTCAGAAGAGACTTCCTTTTAATTTGTGTTAATGTAGAATTGATCAACAGTAATAACTTCTGTCATTTTATGATAATCTGTATTAACATGAGTTGTCACTCTTATGCTGGTTTATTCTTCAATACGATGGTGCTTAAATCTATGGCACAGTTCAGGGTAAACTCTTAAGTGAAACTTTGCAGCTTTGTCTATGAGTTAGACATAATATTCACTTTACTGGCGATTCCATCTATCTTTTTTCTCAAAACTATTTTCATGTTCAACCTTCAGACTTCAACTCGCTGAAATGCAAAGCCACTCCTGTTCTTTTTGGCAAAACAGCCAATCAGCGAGGTAGATTTGACTGGATCAGCCCTCCACATAAAACCCTAACTTCCCGTTTTGCTTCAGTGCAAAGGGGGAACTGAACTACTAGGTTCTTCTCTGAAAGTGGTTGAACGTTTTGGTTAAATGCCAATTAGACCTACGTTTCTCAGCCAGAGTTACCGCAAAGCTTTGCTGTAACTCACTCAAGCCAAGAGCTTTAATTTTAAAATAATTTATTTTCTGAAAGTCTTATTTGGAAAACCAATCAGGACGTGGCCTTGTTTCTGCCGAGAAAGGTGCGCTTCACATATCGTTGAATCAGTAAACACGCGCTGAAGTCAACTGGACATCTACTGGACCACACAATCCGTTAGTGTCCACACTACTTCTCAGCTCTTATCTCCAGAGACGTGATTGTCACCTGGTAAAGAGTCGCTGAATGTTTGCTGAGCGTGCGGGGAAGTCCAACTGGAACTCGTTTCGAAAATGTGTCACCCTGTCCCATTGTTACGGTCACTGACCTCTAGGGGCTCTCTTTTCTTGAGGGAGCCCTCCCTCTCTCTCCCTTTGTGTTTCAGTTCTACCTGGCTGCCACAGGTGAAAAGTGTTTGAGCTCGTCAGCCACCCCATAAAGAGCTTCACCTCAGATGTGTCAAGTCCCTTTTGTCTGGGCCTTGATCTGCTGTGATCTTGTCTGTGTGGTTTGTTAAAACTTAACTGATCTTGCTGTGAGCACTTTTGGTGAAGTTTCTAAGTGCCTAACTAATGTTTTTTTTTTTCTCTGTTCACAGGGGAAGCTGGTAGGGGTTCTCTGCCATTTCTGTTCCAACCTGTTTTCTCCTGTTTTGTGGATAGCTAGGGAGCTTAGCCATTGTATTTTAAGTTTACTTCTAGCTAGTTATATATTTTCTTTATAGTTAGAAGGGGGTGTTTTGTTTGTTGTTTTGGCCTTGGAGACCCTGAAGCTTAAAGCTTCCCTGTGTTTTTCTGATTGTTTTTTCTCTTTTCTACTTTGTAAAATAAACATGTTCTTTTATTGACATCAACTGTTAGTTTTTTTTATGTTACACCCAGTGCCATATTTTTACCTGATTAGCCTCAGGGTGAGGTTGTAACATAAGTGGGGGCTCGTCCGGGATAATTAATTTGTGAAAATGGCACAGTTTAGTTTGAAGGAATTTTTAAGTAATCCTACTGTACAACAGTTTGATGTCTGTAGAAAAGATGATTTATATGAACTTGCTTCATACTTGGGTATCCATGTGTCTAAGTCTTTGCTCAAAAGTGATCTAAAATCTCTTGTTTTTAGTAGTTTGGTCGAAAAAGGAGTGCTGTCACTGGAAGTGGATGAAAAGGATGCCACCTCATCTTTTGAAGCTGCTGATCAGCCTGCAGTTTGTGCTGATGACAGCATGGGGACACCTGCTGCTGCAAAACCAGAGGGAGGTAAACCACCACAGTCTCTCCCACGGTTTGAGCCTTTGTCTGCTGAGTCCACAGTTCCTAGTGATGGAGCTAGTTTAAAGGTGCGTCTGGCTCGACATGAACTGGAAGCCAGAGAGAGGGAACATAAGGATGATCTGGAGTTCAAGCTTAAATTCCGACAAATCGAAGCTGAAACTGCCATTAAAATACGTCAGTTGGAGTTGCAGGCTCATAAACCGACCACAGTTCACACTACAGATTCTGATGGAGATGAAGCCAAGGTCAGGATTTCACCAGGTAAACCTTCTGTACCACCTTCTACTTTTGACATTGGCAAGAATATTGCCCTGGTTCCACCATTCAGAGAGACAGAAGTGGAGGCATATTTTAATGCATTTGAGCATATTGCGGTTGCCCTTCAGTGGCCTACAGAAGTTTGGCCCCTTTTGTTGCAGTGCAAACTGACTGGTAAGGCACAGGAAGTATGTGCAGCACTCACAATTGAAGACAGTCTTGTGTATGACAAAGTTAAAGCAGCCATACTCAGGGCATATGAGCTAGTGCCTGAGGCATACAGACAACGGTTCAGAGCCGAAAAACCACTGCACAAACATTTGTTGAATTTGCAAGAGAAAAAGCAATGTTATTTGACAGATGGTGCCAGGCAACCAAAGCCACAGATTTTTCCTCACTACGTGAGTTGGTACTGTTGGAAGAGTTCAAAAACTGCCTTCCTGATCATACAGTCTTGTACTTGAATGAGCAAAAAGCTACCACCTTACAAGAGGGAGCTATCTTAGCTGAAGAATTTGCCCTTACTCACAAAAATGTTTTTTGTAAATCTGATCAACCCCCTCGGGATAAAATGGGGAAAGATGTGCTACAGTCTCAGGTTAAGAACACTTCAAGCTCCAAATCTGAGAGACAATGTTTTTACTGTCATAAAATGGGGCATATTGTTTCTGACTGTTTGGCCCTTAAACGTAAACAGGCACCCCAACCACCAAAACCAGCTAAAGGGGTTGGCCTGGTTAAGACGCCGAGATCTTCCCCACATCTATCATACATGACTGAAGCTGATGACTGTTTTAAGCCCTTCATTTTTGATGGTCTTATCTCTCTAACAGGACTTCCCAAGGATGAGAAACCTGTGAGGATACTGAGGGACACTGGTGGTTCTCAGTCGTTCATCCTGTCCAGTTTTCTGCCATTTAATGCTGACTCCTCCTGTAATGCAAGTACAATAGTACAAGGAATTGGAATGACGTATGTACCGGTACCTTTACATTACGTTCACATAAAGTCCAAGTTGGCCTCTGGATGCTTTAAAGTTGCAGTGAGAAACTCATTCCCTGTGCAAGGGGTTGAATTTATTATGGGAAATGATCTTGCTGGAGACAAGGTACTTCCTAATCCTGAGGTGGTGGATAATCCCAGTTGCATGATGGGTGAAGATGTGGTGTTGAAGTCCCATCCTGATGTGTTTTCTGTCAGTGTTCTTACCAGGTCCCAAGCTCGTAAGCTGAAGAAAGTGAATTTGGATGACTCTGTTCTTGGCTCTGCTTTGATGGAGGACAAGTTACCAGCAGAGGTCCTTTCAGGAACGGCACCCCTCAAGGAGGACTTTACCCAAAGATCAGAGGTTTTTCTCCCATTATCAGTAACGCATGAGAGTATGAGCCAGGCTCAGAAAAGTGATGAAACACTTACAAAATTCTTTGGAGGTGTGTGTGATTCAATAAAGAGTAATAAAACTCATACTTTTTATGTTGAGAATGGATTACTCATGAGAAAATGGATTTCAAGGCCTGCCTTGCAACAGAAAGGTAGTGAAGAGGATTGGGGAGTAGTGCATCAAATTGTCATTCCTCAAGTTTATCATGAACAAATACTGCAGCTGACTCTGACCACTCATGGTCTGGTCACTTGGGAATCACTAAAACCCATGACCGTGTTCTACAGCATTTCTTTTGGCCAGGCCTCAAGAAAGATGTTGCCAGGTTCTGTAAGACATGTAAAGTTTGCCAAATAGTGGGTAAACCTAATCAAAGGGTTCCACCGGTTCCCCTTAAGCCCATTCCTGCAGTTGGTGAACCTTTTGAGCGTGTTCTGGTGGACTGTGTGGGTCCTCTGGCCAGAACAAAGGCTGGTAATCAGTTTCTCTTAACTATCATGTGTGCTGCCACTCGCTTCCCTGAAGCTATTCCATTAAGGAGAATCACAGCACCTACCATAACAAAAGCTCTTTTGAAGTTTTTTGCAACTTTTGGTCTGCCTAAAGTTATACAGACTGATCAAGGCAGTAATTTTCAGTCCAAACTTTTCCAGCAAACTTTCCAGTCTTTTGGTGTTAAACACATTACTTCTAGTCCTTATCACCCTCAGTCACAAGGCGCACTTGAGAGATGGCACCAGACTATTAAGGCCATGATGCGAAAGTATTGTCTTGAGACGGGTAAAAACTGGGATGAAAGACTTCCTTTCTTGCTGTTTGCAGCCCGAGAAGCAAAGCAGGAATCTCTTGGTTTCAACCCTGCTGAATTAGTTTTTGGACATGGTGTAAGAGGACCACTGAAGGTTCTGAAAGAACAACTCCTGTCAGCTGACTCACAGCCACTATCTAATGTGCTTGAGTTTGTTACCCGTTTCGGGAACGTCTTTACCATGCTTGTTCGATAGCAACAAAGTCTTTGTCTGCTGCCCAAGGGAAAATGAAAAAGCTATATGACAAAAAGGCTGTACAACGGTCATTCAAACCAGGTGACAAAGTACTCATGCTGGTGCCCACACTTGGACCATCTCTTGCAGCACACTTTGCAGGTCCATACGTAGTCAAAAGAAAAGTCAGTGACACAGACT